>JAFJYG010000175.1:0-73090 GCA_017366145.1 Cadophora sp. M221 | reverse complement strand
TTTGAGGGTTGCGTAGGTGGAGGTGGAGGGGTGGGAGAGAGAGGTTCGGGTGTAAATTGGATGAGAGAGTGTTTTTTGTGATTAGATGAGGATTGGAGGCTGTATTTATTGAGTTTGGTTTGAGTTTGGTTTGAGTTTGGTTCTGCTTTAGTTCTGGTTTTGGTTTTTGATACCCTGGGGGAGGTTATGGATAGGATAGGATAGGATACATGGACTGAGACGTACTTGTATTGAAATGCAGCGTGGCGTAACGTGGAGATGGGAATGATGGGGAGACATTGGATGGATTGACAGGAGCAATGGATAGGGAGATGAATAAATGGATAATCCTTAATCACATACATGATATACGTACGTTTATTGATAAGTAACTTAGCTGTGACGTGAGATTAAACCGTATGTATGGGAGAGAAGTAGATCTTACTTTACATACTCTGCCATTGTTGGCAGTTAGATGAATTTTTGTGCAGCGTATAATATTGGATTTGGTTGGGTAACCTTCATTTTCAAGGTACTGTACTTGTACTTATACTGTATAGAGAAGTAAAATGAACTTGTGCAATTTTTAAGAGGGGTGTTTACTTGATGTTTGATGTTGTGATGTGTGCCGGCCTTTTTGAATATTTGAATTTCTGGTTGTTAGAAAGGGGGCGCGGGGGCATGGGGGAATGGGATGAGATGGGAAGTATTGAACGAACGGACTAGATGAATGAATAAATGAACGGACGAACAGATGGGGTAGGATGGAGAATGTTGGATTATTGCTTGATGAAGAGGGGTGGGGATTGTACTGTGCCGTACCGGATGGAGGGAGGGAATGGAAAATATGAGTTGAAAAACGAGAAAGGCAAACGGAAATAAATGAATCGTTGTCTACTCAATGAGCCTTCATAAGGTACCTAGGCTTGGATGGATGGGGGTTTGAATTACTTGGACTGCAGACTACAGAACTTGGATTCTTGAGGAGGATGGGTAGGGATGCAATACGATACGATAAGATATTATAGTATCAATTATTAGTTAAGTATTCTTTTTCTGATATTATGCAGAAGAGAAGAGAATAAATATATCTTCATATCTTAGGTAGTTCTCGAAAGGAGGGAGAGAAAAGTGTGAGAGAGATATTATTGAACTTGTGATACAGTAAATTCGGACTCGAGTATTGGAATAGGAAAGGTTGGTTTCGAGTTGTAGCTGTTGGAATGTTGTGTTGTGTCGTGGTATATATGTATATGTCTCTCTCTCTGTGGCTATCTCCAAGTAGCCTTCAGTAGAATAGAGAGAGGATTTTAGCTTGCTTAGCGGAGATGAGATGCGACGAAACGAAGCGGTATAGAATAAAAATGAAAATTGAAATAAAAAAGCCTATAACGTTATTAAAATATCTGTTCAGAAGAGTTGAAAACCCAGTGGTGGTATACCCCTATTGAATTACGACAGACATTTCTTTCTTTCTTTGTTTATCAAAAATTCGCTTAATAGTAGAATAGTAAACATATGTTTTCCGGTGGTTTTCCCCCCCCCCCCTTTTTGGTTTTTGCTCCCCCCCTTCTCATTGATCGATCTCCCAATTCGTAGGTAGGTAAAATCTGGCATTTGTCCAAAATGCTGAGTTTTTTCTTCTTCGATATGATATAGTATAAGTATGAATTTCAAGATTTTTCGTTTCAACTTCTTTTTTGAACTGGGCTGGGTTGATTTATCTTTGCAGCGGGTTTGTTTTCCGAAGGGTTGGGGATTCTATTTCAATTGGGGAAGGGACAAGAAATGCTTTTTCTGAGCATTTTTTTTTTTGTTGCACGGGTACTGACTGTATGTATATACTATGTTGGGTTGCGAAAGTATAAATTTGCTGTCTCGCTATCAGCTTGCTTATTGGACTTTGGGCAATAACATATAAGGCAAAGACCGCACCGTCCCTCTTTTCTCCAGCTGTGATTGTGCTAGCCTGTTGGTCCAATGTCGCTGGCAGGAAAGTAGAAAAATAGTGAGTCTTATTTGTAGTACTTGTGTGGTGCCTTGGCAATTGGTGAGCGGCTTCAAAAAGAAAAAAGAATGCGACTGTGCCATACATCGTCCATGCGAACTGGCGGTTTAAATGGTGTCCTTGAAGGATGCCTCTGCGCATTATTTTGCTGGGTGATGGCGTTAGTACTTCTTGTATTCCTCAATATCGGTTACGGTTCGTGTGTGTGAATTTGCCAATTTCGTGTTATGCTACAAGTCTTGACATACATACCCTCGATGAGCTTTCGAAAACCATCAGCCACCTCCGAGGCCGATTCATACGCCCCCGCCCAACAATTGTGAAGAATGCGGCCCCAGATGAGATTTCAGGATGGGAAACCGGCCCGATTTGTACCTCGCAACTATCTCTGCTTCATCGTCGTCATCGAATGAATCCAGCTCCGGGAACGGCTCGTGCCCCGTCATCATGAAATAGATAGCAGACCCCAGGGCAAAAATATCCGTCTTTTGATCTGCATGGTTTGGATCGGGACGGGGCATGTACGACTTCACGTTCTCGGATGAAAGACCATCGAGAAGGATAGTACCATCTGGTGACAAGTACCGCCCTTGGAAGTCGGCAAATTTGATGTTGAGATTTCGGTCGAGGAGGTTGTTGGCGTTGGTGTCGGTCAGCAACTTTCAACCGCCCCGTAGAGCACAACATCTTCCTCAGGGTATTTACCTACTTTACCAACCCTCCATTCTATCCAAACCCGCGATCCTAGCTATTAGCTATTATCGCCTCTGTACTCACTAAAAACCAAACACAACCTGTCTTCGTTCCTTTGAATCAACCCATTTTCCCAATTCTAGTGGCAAGTTTTTCTTGGATCTGTCGAATTTAGCTGGGAGAGACGGTGAGTGGGTGCATTCTGGCGGCATTCATGTATACGTGTGGACGCTGATAGATTGCTAGTTTTGCAGCAAAATCACAAAAACGAAGAAGGGGAAAAATGTTCAAGATCAGATTGATTATCTTAGTCATTACAGAGCCAGTTCCCTCATGCTAATTCATGCCAGGTGCCGATCCGATCCGATCCAAACGTTTGCTAGATCAATCAACTCAACCATCACTAAACAACAGTGGCTCAAGGGGGGGGAAGAATAACAACAATGCAATATGCGAGGTAGTTTGATGGTCTTGGTACAACATCCATTACTGATCTGTTTGTCTGCTCTGCTCTGCTCGAACTTCTATCAGGTATCATAGGCAACGCAATTCCACTCCATTCCGCCCCTTCTCCGCTACACCACCCACCCCCGTAAATTACTCTGTATGTCCCCATCAGCTACCTGAACTGCACTCTATGATCGTCCCCGTTCATCTCTCATATCAGATCTCATAATCCTCTTCTCCTATCTCCCATCTACCCCCACCCCCCTCTCTCTTCTCAATCAATCCAATAAAAATTTCCTATGACCCAGCCTTCAAAGGCCAGTTGGGTCATCACACATAACACATCCATCCATCAATCAAATCATCCCTCAATTAAAAATCAACCCGGCCAAAAAGCAATCCCGTCCTATTCGGATCACTCCCAGCACACGCAGCGCAAGCGACATTCTATCAACAAGCACAATCATGATGTACGTAGAGCAAACAGCAACAACACATCCAAATCCAATCCAATCCAGGTCGCGACAAAAAAAGCAAACGATGGTATCAAAAATAGCACAAACATCCAATCCCACCAATAAAGCCAGAGATACCGAGAAGCCCGAAGAAGAAGAAGGGTAGCGTGCGTGCATTCGTACGTTGCGGAAAAAACTGATGTCCTCTCCCATCCCCCTTTATATATAGCCGAGCCGAAGCGAGATAAAAATCGAAATCCGACCTGTCGTAAAGCAAAGTCCAAACAAGCCAAAGCACCATTGTAAACCCCGTTGATGATTGAGCCGGCCGCCGTCCATGTATAAATATTGTGCAGGTGAAAGTAAATTGAAGCGTTGTAAAAGCCGGAAAGGGCTTCGGTGTTGAGGAAAGTATCACAAACTCATCGTCAACCATTCCCATTCCTGAGGTCCAGCACCGGCACCCCCGACACCATTCTGTCCCATGACCATCCCAGGAGGTGGTCCACCCATGCCATTCATACCAGGCATTCCCATACCAGGTCCCATGGGCCTCGTCGTCATGCCAAATCCGTTGGCAAGACCAATGTTCGTCATGCTGCCCGAGTTCATCATGCCCATACCAAGTGACTTTGCAGCTTCGTTCGAGCCTGTTGAGTTCTCGGGGGAATCTATATCCATGCTCTCGATCGCACTTACAGATTTGCTGTGTCGGCGCTGGCGTTTTGGAGCCACGGCTACGTTTGAGCGCGGCATACTAGATGCTGCTGCTCCAGGTCCAGGAGTGGGCTTGGGAGGAGCGGCCGCGATTGGAACAACTCCCTTTCCACCACTTACGCCGGTTGTACCAACTGACGACCCCGCAGATCCGTGATAGGAAGTCGGTGTGCTGGCTGTGCTCCCCCCGCCTACAGATCCAGACACCGATGGCGGACTCTGGCTCTCATTAACACTCCTGGCTCGTACGCTGGTTGGTGTAGTTGCCTGAGTTGCAGGGGCAGTGTTGGTAGTCGTCACGATGGAATTTTTCCGGGTGTTAGGACCGCTTGTCGATTGAACGCCCATCTTCTTCGAAGCACGCGTTGCTGCACCACCTGATCCACCAACCGGAAGGGATGCACCAGATCCCCGATTCCGTTTCTTGATAACATCCGTTTTTAGCGAAAGTGGTCGAACAACACCATGGAGCTTCAGAAACAGGCCACAAGCGTTGCAGAGTGGATGGCCTTCTGGGTTTCTCCTCCAAAGTGGCGTGGTTTGCGTAAAGCAATTCGTGCAGGTCGTTGGAACGCCATTCTCACCCTGAGCTGCAGCCCCAGCAAGATTTGTGGAAGAGCCATGCTTTGAACCTCCTGGAGATGATGGTCGACTTGGGCCTACAGATGAGAATCCGGACATATTGCCCTCGGGTGGAGAGTTGGGGTTTGACTGTCCCATGTGCTGCTCAAACATGCCATTACGTTGTCCCAGCAGAGCCGTATTCGGAGTCGAAGCAGTCCTTGGAATCTTCTGCCGTCTGTCATTTCTTGACCGATTATCAGATACCGACTGCGCAGATGCATGTGTTCTCCCAAGCGAGCCACCAGATCCATCCCATTCCAGAGGCGAGGAAATATCGGCAGTTCCTCCAATAGTAACTTGTTTTCTTGGGGGACCACCTGGATATCGCGCTGCTTGAGTATTGAATTGCCCAGGCAAAGTAGCATCCCATTGCAGTCCACCGGGTCCCATCTCCATGTTCGGGTCGTCCATTGGTGACTGAGCGAATTCGTGCTGCATCATGAGCGTCCTATCAGCAAATGCTGCCCCTTCGTCATCCTCATTATCCGAATCCCCACCAAAACTGAACATGTTCTCATGCCCCATGTGAACGCCAGGTGAGCGTGCCGGATGGTCTGGCTGAAAGACTTGAGAAGGATCAATATGTTGCGCCATTCCAAAAGATGCTGGTGAAGTAAACGAGTTCGAGGGACCTGCCGACGTAACCTGTGTAAACATCGAGCTTCCGTTGGAATTATACATATACTGAGGAGCCATAGAGTTTGAGAGACTTGAGGGTCCATGGCTGAAAGTATGGGGTCGCTGATGTCTCATATCCATGCCGTGCTGGGGAAAGTACATTTGCTCATTCTCAGGAATGGGCTGAGGGGTCGAAACAGCGGATGGATAAGCACTTCCAGGTGGAGAATAGTAGTCGTTTGAATTCATAGACGAAGAGGGCATCGAGGCGTTATTATACATGGCGGAAAATGGACCGTGCTGCACGAGGGGGGATTGTGAGGGTGAGAAGGGGAAGTTGGTTTGGAAGGGCCCGGCGGAGGTTATTATCGGATCGTGGTCCATATTAAATGTATCGAGGTGAAAAGGTAGGCCATGGTTATTTGGGTGTTGCATTTCGGGCGGATGAGGTTGATCAAGAGAGTATTCATGGAGCTCGTCCTCGTGGTTGGGTTCATTGGGAATCATGATGCTGTTGACGGCTGGGACGTGAGGGGAGAAATCCGCGGGTCGTTTCCGAGGCTAGGTTATCATCAGTATCTATGAAATGGCGCTTGCCAAAAAGCAAGTTTTGCTAGCTCAAAGAAGCAGTAACTCACGCGTCTCTCGTCTATACTCGTCTTCCGGACATGTCTTTGTACATAGTTGAATTCTTCGTTGTGGCGAGGGATGTGATGTGGGACTGGGACGGACTGAGGTACTGCGAATTGGACTGACTCTTTCCGCATCTTGATTGGAATCGCAGACGCTACAGCATTAGACTTGTCGGCATTAGATTTCTCGGCTTCCTTCTTGGTCAACTCTGGAGAAGGCGACATGCCGAGCCCAGCAGGCGTAGAGATATTGTCCGCAAATATATAATCATCGAGGTTCATTGGGTCCTGCTGATCCATGGGGGTGATTGTCTGGTCCGAAGATTTCCTTAACTGTGCGATTCCACTCGGCGCAGATTGAGTCTGCTGTTTTGATAACCTGGTATGAGGAGTTAGACGATGTACCTCTACATTGGTACATCCTTCTATAGCATACCTTGCAGCCTCCTCTGCTCGCTGTTTGCGCAAATTCATAGCCATCATGCGCCATGTCAGATTCTCCATACGCTCCGAGTTGGGCAATTGCTTCTTCGTCTTGCTGTACAAGCGCCATATTTGAGTAGCCAACGGGTCCTTCTTTTGCATCTCATCGGGGCTGTCGAGCGAACTGTCGGCAGCGTCATCTTTCCAGGTCGGAAAGAAACTCTCACGCAGCAACTCCTTGCGCGCACTGCTCCCTGCTGAGAAATCCAGCTTGTCTAGCTCACTCGCGCCCGAGTCTGCGTTATTATTGTATGAGGCCGCTCCGGATTGAGGAGTGACAGAAGTATTCGCGGTAGAGGGGGAGGTGGTCGAGGTAAAGGCCTCGTCCGAAAAGGAGCCTGCGGGTCTGCGAGGAAAGCGGAAGTCGTGCTCTGTTATTGAAGTTGCGGAAGAGGATGTGGTATTGGATTGAGGCTCTCCATTGACACTGTTGCTGGTACTGGACATCAATGTGTCGGAAGATGGATGTGGGTGGGCACGCTGTAATAGTCCCCCACGCTCCTCATATTGTGCCGCGCCAGACATTCTGGGAGGGAGCGACAGCTGCTCCGGCGGAACAGACCCTCCTCTATGCAATACAGGAAGGGCAGCCGGATACCGCCAGAGTGGAGTGGTATTATGAGGCTATCTGGATAGTAGGCGGGTGAAGAGCAGTGCTCGATTTTGGCTGCGGATCGATCCTGAGTTGCGCGCTGGTTGTGTGTCTCTTCCTTCTTCTTCTTCTTCTTGTCCCCAGATGCAGCGCAATAATGACTTGGAGAAATTCCGACTCTGCGACAGTAACAAGCTCGCTCGTTCGCCGTACTCGCAGCAGGCGGGATGACAGGAGGGGATGAGGGCAGGCCGATTGTTGGTCGAGGGGCGCGAATCAGAAGCAAGCAGTAGGCGACGATACCCGAGGGACGAGGAGGGATATGGATGGATGTGGAAGTGGGAGTGTCGCAATGTTGACGATGGTAGCGATGATGATGATAGCGCCTCGTTGTAGAACAAAGGTGCAAAGGTGCAAATTGCGCAAAGGACGATGATGTGCAGACTTTTTGCTTTAGGTTGGTGGTGGTGGCCAGGTGGGATGGGATGGGATGGATGCGCAGGAGGAAAGAGTTGCAGGCAGGCAGGAGTCGGTGCTCAGGTCAAGTCTCGACCACCCTCGCTCGTTCGCTGGATGTCGGCGTTAGGAGGAGGAACAGGGGGAGAGTGTGAGTCTGCCGGTTCTTGACGCTCTTGACTAGACTTGTCTTGACTTGACTTCTCTTTACTGACTTGACAAGCAATGCCCGCCGCCGAGAGAGGAGAGGGAGGAGAAGAGAGGAGACCAGAGGAGGTACCGGGTACTTCCTGATGAGAAATGCGCAGTAAGTGGCCCGTCGTGGTATGCGTCCGTCGTCGGCAGTAGCGTAGAGAGTAGTAGAGTGGTAGTGTAGTAGTGTAGTAGTGAAGTGGTGGTGGTGGTGATGCCCCGGATGATTATTGGACAGGATACGCCTACTCTCTGTGCAGGTCGTAGTTTAGATAGAAGTAGTGGAAGAATCGGTAGTGGAAGTAGTAGCATGTCGTAACTTTGGAAGGAAGTAGTATTGAGCCAGGCAAGGTCGAATAATAGAGCGAGTAGCATCAGCCAACTGTGGGCTACTACCGTTTGCCTCCTCCATGTGGTACTGTCTGTCTAGGCTTGGAGGAGTAGATCTAGTTTCCTAGTGTTCCTAGGTAGAGAGATTCTAGCTGTATCTGCTACATCCGTCCCCGCCGCTGTAGGCACTACAGCTACCTACCACAAACGAGTAAATCGAGCGAGCGAGCGAGTCGTTCGTTTCGGCAAGTAGGTAATTTACTACAGTACCGTACCGTCTACTTCGTAATTATTTCCTCCCCCTCCCCTCCGATCCATTCCCTTCCCTTCCCTTGTGAGGAAAGTGACTGGCATGATGGCATGGCACAGCATGGCATCACTAGCAGCAGCGACCCCCCCTCTGCCTCTGCGTCAGTGTGTGTGGAGCCCGTGGACAGCGCACCACTCAAGTTCCAGCGAGTCGTACCGAGAGAGCAGGATGCCTGTAAATGCCTGTAACGCCTCGGTCGGCCCTAGTCTTGGGGAGGACAAGCCTCTGCAGGCCTGCCGTGGGTGGTGTGGAATTGGTGGGTGGATGGATGGATGATGGGTGGGCTGGTTGTGTGGTGGGTGGTACGGAGTAGGTCGAGTAGCGTGGGTGGGTGAAGTGGGTGTCTGGTACGGCGGCGGTTTAGTGGAGGATGAAGCAAATGCTGGTCGAGACTAGAGACAACCTAGACTACGCCCCGGGACCCAGCCCAGCCTTTCTCTCGCAGCTTGCAGCTTGCAGGTGCAGTTGCAGTTGCAGACAGAGGCCAGTCAAAAGCCGACATCTTGTTATTACCGACAGCCCTCTCCGAGCAGGTATTTACACACCCCTTCTGGACGAAGAAGGGCAGGGTGTAAGAATAGAACAGAACCGCTGCCCTATATTCTAGCACAGAATGGACTTTGAGACTGTGAGAAACGGATAGAGATAAACTCGAAAAAGCTCGACAGTCAGAAACAGATTAACTTTGCAAGTGTCTCCAAATATCCCCAGAAACCTTCCGGGAAGATGACGATCGAATTGGGGAAACGGGGTCAGAGTTATGTCAGAACGAGTTCGGATATCGAGTAAGAGAGAGATGGATGGGGGTGAGAGAAACACCACGGCTGAGCTTCATCTCTGTTCCGTACAATAATGGGGGTGGGTGACAGGCATAGAAACGCTGTTCCACATGGCAGTGAGTAGTGAGTAAGTCAACAGACCGGATGTGGTTCATGGTCTTTCTAGAAGATGGGGGGAGATGCAGAACATACCTAGGCATTCCTTCACCTGCTCCATTTAGAATTCCATGACATACCCAATTCCAATTCCAGCCCAATTGCAACTTGATACTGCGCTGTACTGTCGTGTACTGGCCCTCAATTTATGCTGCACCCCTTCTTTCTGCATCTATCTGCAGAGCAGGCCAGCAGCGCCTTCCATCGGCCCTCTTGTCATGTCTTGACTCTCACACATCTCATCCCACACACACATGGCATGGCATACCATACCATCCCATCCCGCACAACCATCCCACACCTCCTATTTCCAAGTCGAGCGAGCCATGGCGGCTGTCTCCCACTCACCCGTCAAAATGCCAATCTTCGAATATCTACCGTGCCGTCCTCCTGCAAGCACAAGCAAGTCAGTCAAACACCACCACGCAGTCAGTATCCACTCCACTTACTCGCAGCAGCAGCAGCAAAGTAGCAGGTACATACCTACATGAACGCGTCGCTGGCTCGCTGGCTGCATCCACCGACGCGCGCGCCGTTCCCATGAACTGCAATTACGGACAGCAGCTCTAGAATAGAATATCTCCACCAGCTCCTCTCCTGCATCAAGCTCACTCTCCTATCTTTTCTACTTCCTTTCTAAATCCTGCTCTTCCCTTCCTCACCTCACCTCACCTCACTCAAGCTGTTGCTTCAGGGGCTGGCTCACTCGCTCCCCCACGAAACAAAGCAACACACACCTAAGCGAGAACCGTCAAAACCCTCACCCTTCACCCTTCACTCCTCCTCCGTCCACCATCTCCCAATTACGAACCCTATGTGAAGGTAATTACGCCCATATAAAAAAAAAAGCAAAGTGTAAACCAAGCAGCATGACATAGTGTAGCATCGGTCACTGTTTTGACCCTGCACTGAGTATTCCGTACATCCCTCCCATCCCCTCCCCTCCCCTCCTGGCTGATATGGCAGGCCCGCCCACCATGCCCACCATGCCCACCACGCACCTACCCTTGTACATTACATTATTAGGAACAGGGCAGGGCACCCTGTCCTGCATCGCGGGATCAAGTGGGGGTTCCTCACACAAAGTTGTCAACCCACCACGCACCCAGGCACCTCCACCTCGACCAGGAGCTTGACCTTCCATGTTCCTCCTGGGCCAACCACCAACCACAATTTCACCCAAACCCAAATAAGCGGTAAAAAAATATCCAATCCAATCCCATACACCCCGCCTGTCAAAGAGTAATTTGACTTTCCTTTCCTCGACAAAAGCGTTTTTTAAACTTCCCAACTCTCTGGTGCAGTACGAAAGGGACCTGTCGGTCCATCTGTCTGTCTGTCTGTCTGTCTGTCTGTCTGTCTGTCTGTCTGTCACACCCCGGACCTCTCTTCTCCATGAGGCCCGCCGCCCATCTTAAAGTTCAAAAACCCTCACTCCCCACGAAACCATAAAAGCCTCTGACTCGTAAACCTCCATCTATCCCCTGCCTGCCATAAACCGTATTCTACATACTCTAACGAACAGACAAGTGGTGGGTTTCGTTTCCCGACAGACAGACAGACAGACATGCACGAAATCAAAAATCTGCCTATCTTTGCCTCTCGCTAGAGTATCCTCTCTTATCCCACTCGTTTCGCAGTACTCGTACAGCAACAACTTAACAAAAAAAAAAAGTGATAATATAAATGGATTTCCTCCTCCCAATCCGGAACCGAAAGCCGACTGTCCATCGTCAACCGCATACCGTATCATATCCTCGTACATACTTCACCTCGCCTCGCCTCATCCCCACAACAAAACAATACTGCTCTGTGTGTATCCCGATGTCAATAAGACCAGACCCAGAATTACGGAGGTACAGCGAGCTTCCTGCAGGAGAGCAAAATGGCATCAAAATTAACCCACCGGCATCCACTATCCCCCATCCCATCCCACGAACCACTCACTCACTCAGCAGCCTCGCCTCATCTGATATGCCCGTACGCTGGCTGACTGACGCTCACTCACTCTTGCTTAGTCCATGGGAGGGGCAGGGCAGGGGTAGCTCTACTCTGCTCTGCCTTGCCTTGCCTTGCCTTGCCTTGCCTTGCCTTGCCTTGCCTTGCCTTGCCTTGCCCCTCCTCTTCCTCTGCTCCTCTCTTTTCGCAGTAGCAACAATTGTAAAGCTCTCAATTGGTCAATCCGCTTGAGATACCTCCTCCATGTATCCATTTTGCCTCCCTTCAAATCACTCACGAAAAGCCTTACCAAGCTCAAGCTACGAAGCCTTGCGCATCCCATCCCACTCACAGAGAGGACGAGAGAGAAAAAAGTAAACAAAGATCGACAAATCAAATCAAACCCCACTGTTTTTATTTCTTTTCTTTACATCCGTAATCACCATGATCATCATCATCATTGAGGATCCTCTCATCGTGATTATTCTCTCCACATACACGTACAGTACGTACCCTTATCCATCCATCAGTAAACCACAAGCCTCGGCGATATTTTTTTATTATTTTCCTCATCCTTCTTGTCGCCACCACCCGCCCGCCCGCTCATACTGCAGACACACCGTGCATGCACACGCCTTCTCAGAACCAGATTTTTGATAATCACTCTGATCGACCTGCTAAATCTACTTCTCTCGTTCAGAGTAAATTTACTTTAGGTACCTGGGTATCCATCTGAAGCCATACCATCCATCCATCCATCCATCCATACATACTGTACAGCATATGGAGTTAATAAACAAACATCCCTCCCTCCATCACCAGCATATTCTGTATCCTGCAAACAGAAATTTTTTGAAGCGTCATCTGCGTCATCTGAACCTGTATGTATGTACAAGTACCTAGGTACGTACGAAAATATGTAATCCAAGCCAGCCAGCCAGCCAGTCAGGATCTGATCTGATCTGAATTTCGACGAGGGTGATTTGGAACCACACCAAAAGAGGAAGAAAATCTCTTCATACTCCCAAATAAGCAGGAAGTAAAGTGCAACTTTTCCATTCTATTCAATTGTTTTTTTGCACTCTCTTTGCTCACTTGTTTTCGCCACAATAGACGTCCATCCACGAACGGCGACATCCGCTGCCTGGGCTGCCGAACTCGGTCATGCATGCGCCGCCTACCTTAAACACAGTACGAGTAGACACTCAGTTTTAAAGTACCGTTTTGGCTGTCTAGCTGTCTGGCTGGCTGGGCTGGCAATAAATAGTCCAGCACCTTTTACCTTCCTAGGTACACAGTACAGAGTACATACCATAACATAGAAGCCAACCAGCCAGCCTTCCGAAAATCCAAGCCTACCCTGCCCAGTGTCGTCAACATACATAAAATGTACAGAGTAATCGGCTTTTGGAGGTGGCATCTCAGCGGAGAAAGTGATGTTGCGTGCGGAAGCGGATCTTCTTGGTCTTGGTCTGGCTCTGGTTCTGGCATCAGACGAACGAACGAAGGAGTGCTTTTCCACCAGAGTAGATCTCAAGCAGGGAGGTAATAAATTTACTAGTTCTATGGTAAGGTAAGCAGTCTGCATCTCATCTCATCCTTATCCCGCCACAATCATGTCCATGATTCAGGGTCCTCCTCCTCCTCCTCCTCCTCCTCCTTCCTCCGTGCACGCCCGCCTGCATCACCACCAAATGGCGAGCATAACGAGACGGAGGGTTCGACCAGTGTAAATTCAATGATAAAATTTAAACTTTCCAGTTCAGTGCTCGAGTTCACTAAACATAATTTCAGCCAGGGCGCCCCACGGCGCCCGCTAGGCGCTCCGTAGTGAATTTTTACAGTTCGTCAATTCCCTGCCTGGCGTGAACTCTGATAGAAAGCGAAAGCCTCTATCCAGCCTTCCTCCTCGCCTCAAACTCTGTTTTTTGGGAGAGGGGAGGAGGGAGAGGAGGGGTTCTAGAATAAGCAGAAAGTCTAAATGCAAATAGCCTTTCCTCTGTTAACCGAGTTACAGACATTTTAACAGAGTACAAGCAAGTAAAGTACCAGTACAAGTGTAAACTGGGTAAATTCTGATTGGGGGGCCTTGTTGTTTTCCTTCCATCCATCCATCCCCTCTACTTTCGACAAGCCTCGGATCCGAAGCGAGGTATTTCGGATAGCGCACCACAAATGACTCCTGTATCGCTGAACGCGGTGAATGCGCAAAGGCTTTCATTCAGATCTACCTTATTTCGTACAATAATGACAATCACAGCTGACAGTGGCCATCGATCCTTTTCAAATCGATTTAACTACAACCCAACCCAACCTGGAGAATCGAACATCAAACATCGGCATCGCGATTGATATGATCGCAGATTTCGTTTCGCTCTAAATCTGACCATATCCGACGAGCGAGCGAGTGAGAGAGGAGACGGCAGGGCAGTACCAACGAACGAAACAAAAACAAGGGACCAAGTCCACAGACATGCCCCACTACGAAAAGAAAGAAACCCTGTCCGTCTGCGACTCTGCGGATCTTGAACTCGATGACCCCTCCACCTCATCGTCGCCGTCGACTCGTTTGGCTGGCAGTCTAAATAGCCTGAAAGGGGATCGATCTCCAGGATGAATGTATCTCGACGTGCCAATACCGTACCCGTATTATGACAGGGCGGTTGTTGGCAGTTACCAGTTGCAGTGTAACAGCTGGCTGGTGCGATGTGTATGTATGTATTGTATGTATCTCATCGGAGATCCATCAGAGAATAACCGTTGCATGTATAGGCCGAAAATTACAGCTGTCCAATAATAATGTGGCCATTTAGTAAGATACTTTGATACTCCCTCCTACCGGTAGCGCAACAGCAGCCTCGTCCGTAGCTCGCGATCGATCCCCTCTGACAGGTTCGATGAAAGGGAGTGTGCTAGTCAGTGCTTTGCCTTACTCTTCCTTCCATAGTTCACCTCATCCTTCCGGCGATCCCTAACTCCACGGGAGCTAAATTCCCTTCTGAACTCGAACTTGTGAGCTTTTGGTTTGGTTTTTGAGAATAGCTAGAGTAGCGGCAATAAGTTTACCAGCGCAGCGGAGCCACTCAGACCAGTCAGTCAGTCTAGCTTGGAACAGCACTCTCCTCCGATTCTAGGGCGACACAGACATCCCGAAGTCTTCCGAAGGGGACTTTTATATCACCCTTTTATTTCGTGTCCGAAAGGAAGAAGCCGTAATGGAATAAATAAACGACAATTTTCCCGCCCTACCCTGTTCCATGAAAACTTGTTAATAGCGGGCTTCTGATTCGATGCGATCCACATCGGGTTTGTTTGTTGTTGTTGAGGATGAGGAGAAGAGATGGAGACTGACAGGTTGAGTGAGGTACAAGTCAGGTCCACCAGCCTGGCCGCTCGCTGCACGCACAGTTGACGACTTTTCGAGGCTGGGCAGTGGGCACGGAGGGAGGGAGCCACATCTTCAATGTCAACGTCCAAGATGCGGCCCCTCCTCGTGGTAGTGGAGCAGGTCAATTTTATAGTGGGGAGCTCCGGTTATGGGCCGTGTGAGGCCGCTCCCTGCACAGCTAGATAGACAGCTACTGTATGTAGACAGCTAAAATCCAGCCCTGCGTCTAAAACCTAGAGAGGCTTGTAAACGCCTTGTGCGATCTACCTAGATCTCGGCCATGAAGCAACCAGGCAGGTCAACAAGCTAATGCGGACGAACAAAAATCTGCATGAGGGGTACCTAGAAACTTCTTGAAGCTCCATATACAGCCGTAGAAGCCGCTTATTTACTTAGGCAGAAAGAAAAAAAAAAAGATCTTCAGCATCAAAAGATCAGATCAAGATCCAGATATATTTCGGACGTTGTACTGTATGCAGGTTTTGCTTCCAGTCAGTCGTCAGCTAGGTCCCACAAAGAGGAACCCAAGGTAGATCTTCGAGAAGAGGACTCCGTAGTGCCGTCCGTCGCTCGCGAGTCATGAAAAAGCGCCGGTAAACTAAACCAAACCATGCCTGCCTTGTCAGATCAGCCAGATCTGGGCGCTTAACCCTCTTGGTCTCCATCCAGATTTCCTTCCTCAGATCTCGGATCAAACACATTGGAGGGAGAGAGAAGAGCGGAGGAGAGAGTTTCAAGCTTCTAGTCTTTCAACTTTACACGTGAGATCGAAATCCTGGTCTACTGTTCTGTAAATTTACTAGGAAAACCCCTGGTCTGGAGAAACGAATCTCCGGCATCTCCAAGGAGATTTGATCTTGATGCTCCAGGAGAGAGTGTTAGAGGGGTTCTGGACCATGATAGAATCAGCCTCATTTTTTCCCTTGATGTAAGAAAACTTCTGTGCCTCAAA
Organism: Cadophora sp. M221; assembly: GCA_017366145.1. Taxonomy (NCBI): domain Eukaryota; kingdom Fungi; phylum Ascomycota; class Leotiomycetes; order Helotiales; family Ploettnerulaceae; genus Cadophora; species Cadophora sp. M221. Next base: position 57,341 of record JAFJYG010000175.1, on the reverse strand, counting down.
ATTAAAAAAAAAAAAATCAATATTGTTAGTTAGCGGTTGACTTTCTTGCTTTGTCGTTGAAAGCAACCAGTCAGCGTGCCTACATCAAGCTGCTTGCATGTGATGTCGAAGCCTGGAGGCGTCTGTTCAGCGTTCAGCGTGCGGCGTGGTCCAGTCCAGGTCCTCTCAGGGCATGCAATGGCTGGGAAATAATGCTAGGATCATGCCTTGATGGGTGAGCACTGAGCTCCACTGCTTCTGCGCTCGTCTCGGGGTCACTACGGGTCTTGCTGGTGGCGCTCCGGCAAGTGTCGAGAATCGAGATGGAGTGAGTGCTTGCTTGCTTTGAAGTTCGGCGAAGTGAACGTTTTGAGAATTTTGAAGATATCTGGCATGCCTACCTGCCTGCCTCTCTCTGGCTGGTGGTCTGTGAGGGAAAATAGTAATCATCCGTCCACCCACCCGACTAGCCCATCCATCCTTTGCGAATATTGGAACCCTCTTTCTTTGACCCCCGGTAGTCTGCCGTTTTGAATACGCTACGGTATGCGTGTTTTTCCTTCCTCGATAAAGCTGGCAGCTGGGTCACTTACTGGGTGCTTGGGTGGCTGGATATATCTGAGTGGGGGTCAAAGTCGCAATGAGGGAGAATGGGGGAATGCTCCGGAATTTCAAATATGTTGCATCCCAGCCGGTCCCCATGTGCAACTGCATATGAGTGCAGTGCGTGCAGTGCAGTATGGCCCTGCAGACGCGGGTGAGATTCAATCATGTCACTGGCGAAAAGGCTCATGGGCATGACGAAAATACGTGACACCACGGTGAGACACACCATTCAACCGCCATGGATTCGCGTGGGGGTAGTGGCCAAGTAAAGCAATTTGGAACGGTCGGATTGAGGTTGCCATCCCGCGATCTCCCCTCTGCCAGAGTTGATTGATTGATGATGGGGGTGGACGTCCTTTTCGGAGGACGGCCTCCTCCCCGGATGCGTTTGGCCAGATGAAAAGCGCGGCTGCCGATGATATTCGAAGCACAGGGAGGTTGGAGATCGCTGCTGCGAAGTTGAGCCTGTTTCTGTTTGACCGGAGATTTGAGAGAGCGGTGACCAGAGGGACAAGAACGGGAGTTGTCAACGGTAATACAGAAACTCAAAGTGACACGACTCGACGCGGGGTGACCTGGTGGGATGTGGTGGGATGTGGTGAGTAAATTGACGAGGCGGTGATGAGGTTTCTTGGAGGATCCAGGTATTCGAAGGCCGCCATGGTCTCCTAAAACGTTCGAGTCAGGTGATGTCGTCCAGATCCAGATACCTATGTCCTCAGAAGTTTCAAGAGCGCCGATCCAGACGTTTGCTGAGGCTAAAAGTCCCATCGTAAAATATAAATCGCAGTGGTGGGCACGCGACAGCTTTATAGACGGTGTGAGATTGCGTCTTATCAGGGCGGGCAGCAGTGTTTGTTTTTGACAATGATACCATCCTAAAGCATCATCGCGACAAGGCCACTAATCCTCGAACTTGACTCGCGAGAGCTCCTCCGATACCAGAAGTGATTGCTGTACGCACGCTCATTCGACTTTGCCATGCCCGGCCCCCTTGATTCAGCCCAGATCTCACGATATCTCGAGAGATAAGTAGTCCTCACCTGACAGTCAAAAAATCCTCATGTCAGCCAGTAAAGGCGCAGACAAGACAGCGAACGAAGGAGATGTTCGGAGACGTTACACGCCGGCACTCCCGCCTGCAAGTAAGAGCCCTCGGATCTAGATACCAGTCGACTGCAATAGGCAAGTGGAAGCTATCCGGAAAATAAGCACCCAGTAACTTCCTGGCATTTGATCTCTTGCCTATCTATCTCCAGCATCATGTGTAACCTCAGATTGCCATGATAGCACGCCTTGCTCTTCCTTGGGGAGATAGGATTGCGAATTACCTTCTCTTTGAGGCCTTGGCACCGCTTTGAGACCAAGATGGGACGAGCCACCTTCTTTTAGGAGTTGGTACGCCATGCCTGCCAGCCATGGCTCAGGCTCAGATAAAAGATAAGTACGGGCGACGCCGCCGCCGCCGTCGGTATATGGATAGGATAGCCGCACGTGGCAGCATGATAGGGGACTTTGAATAAAAGAATTCTCAATCCTTATCTGTGGCTTGGGCATTTTGTGAGTTGTTCTTAAGTACTGCTTGTCCCACATCTCTTTCGTATTCTTTTCGGTCTTCTTTTCTAAAATGCTTTCGAAATGTGGGATATCGTGCAGCTGGGCAGGGTTTTAGGGTTCACCAACATATCGCCCACAACAATAATCTTCGACCACGGGAAAGATGAGAGGAATTGTTTGGAATGAATCCGAGGATCGAACTCACCGACTGGAGCTTTTCTGGATTATATCGAGTAGTTGGTACACCAATAGGATGTCGGAAGTGTGAGGTTTACTGGATGGTGCATCGACGATCTCCAAAAGATGCAGAATATAATCCGGGCACCAACGACAGGATGATCTTGCCAAAGCCAGGATGGACATCCAAGGACTCGATGACACCCTTTGCGATCTAAAGCAATAGACTGTCCAACCATTCAGTTGGATTTACGACGTCTAAGAATATACATTTCGGTACTAGACCACGACCGATGAGGATAGTGATATCTCAACACCCAGGTCAACACTTGGCCATGATTGCGGAGAAAACATAATCGGATGGACAGTTCAAGGGTCGGGGGAATGGGGGATGTCGACCAAAGATGACCTTCAACAACTCGGTGCTGGAATTCCCAGAGAGTCGTGGTTCAGGACAACATATGTCGTCGTCTCGCTTCGGTAAACATCCCGTTGCCACCATGTTGCAGAACAGAAACACTTGAGGAGTCGCCGATTTAGCCACCTATCATGGTAGGTCGTGTCTCTTCTTGGTACTCTTCTTTTGGAGGGCGGCGCGATACTGGGCACCTTGAGGTCGAGAGTTGGAGATATTGCCGGCCTGGATGGAGTATTGGACGACTGATCAGGCTATGAGCAGGCAAACCAAGTTCCCCAATTGGCCTCGAGATTTTCTAGCATGGGTTGAACGATGCTTCAAATGTCAGTAGTGTTCTCGGGGAGAATAGCACACAACCTGAGATGTCTCTTGTCCCTTATCGAGTAAGAACCTCGCAGCAAAATCTTTTCCATGCTTTGTCCTTCTCCCATTCCTGCGTCGATAGAACGCCGTTTCCCATATGACGATATCCAACCACTTTCCCTATCTTCGAAAAAAAAATCCCATGTTTCTTTCATCGATCGCGATCATCAATCAAGTTTCTTTCAGCGCTCATTGTCCCAAAGTCCCATTTGGGAACCTCGCTTAGTACCCCTTTGTTGTCGTCAATTATCCGCAAGCATCAAGCTCAATAATGCCCGCCACATCCATTCTGTGTGTCGAGCCCATCTCAATCGTTTCCTCAGTCTCTCTATCTCTATCTCCAACTCAGTCTCTCATCTGGGTCTCCACTGCCAAATGTCAACATGGCGTCTCTCCACCTCTTCATCCAATGCATCCTCGCCTATCTAGCACTTCTCATTGCAGCTCAATTCGACTTCATCCAACCCGTCGAGCCAACAACCACAAGCATTCAACCCGCCGAAACATCCCAAAAACCAGTACGCTCCATCTCAACTCCCTTGACCGTCAAGATCGAAACCCCAAGCATTACCACCGCAGCCGCTGCTCCTCTGAATCCTATCCCAGGAGACGACACCTTCCTCCTGATCGGCTGCTTCAACGAACCACCGGCCCTCTCCTCAACTCGAGCTTTGGGCGCAACGGGCACTTACCTGACTCCCATATTTGCTTCCCAAGATGCCCTCACCGTTCCTCTGTGTCTTGGAGCTTGCGGGGCGGCATTGGCTCCTAACAGTACTGGCCCATATACATACGCAGGCATGGAAAACAGCCGGTACAGTCCTCACTTCCCTTCTCTTCCATGAATGAGACCCTATCGAGGCTGACAATTTCTCCCAGAGAATGCTACTGTGGCTTAACTCTCTCTCTTCTCTCTAAACCTGTCATAGAAGACTACTGCTCCTCACCCTGCGCAGCAGATTCCACCACCATCTGCGCAGGCTACGGCTACCTTACATTGTACCAACGGCGGTCCACTCTCAACAGCACAAACACGAACACGACCTTTACACTTTCACCACCAATGTCCCCAATCGCGCCCGTGTCTCCATCCCCAAAAGGAAAATCTCATTCCAAACACTCGCCCGGATTCTGGATCGGCATCTTCCTGGGGATATTCCTCTTCCTCCTCCTAGCTCTAGGTCTCGTCTGGTACTCAAAACGCTACCGCGCAGCTAGTCGCGCTCTAGCCCTCTCCAACGCAGGACTCAGCACCACAAACACCTCTTTCCTCGGTAGTTTCGCTCTCATGCACCCCTCCCAGAAACGCCACAGACCCGTCAACGCAGTATACACAGAAGACGGGCGGCGTTTCGGCATCGTGGTTGACGATGCTGCTACGGATGCAGGGACGTATGTCAGCCCCATGGAGGAGAGTCCCTTTCCGGGGATACGGAGCCGTCCGACTTTCGAGGAGTGGAAGACTGGTACTGTGGCGCCTCGTCGCGTTCCTGAAGATCCGTCCGCTATCGGCAATTCTGTTGAACTTGATTCGATCATTAGTCCCGGTGGACTATCGGACGCTGGGCTGGGTGCTACGGGTGTGGAGCAGGGAGGAGATGCGACTCCAATTGCGGAGTTGGCGGATTCCAGATTGCCCGTCTCGATTGATAGTAGAGAAAGGGCGAGCGGGGATATGGACGGTATTAGAGAGGCTAGACCAGGGCTGGATGAGAGGGAGTTGGAGAGGAGGTTGAAAGAGCTGGGTGGTTTAAGTCCTGTGTCAGAGGTCTCTGGGCTGACGAGCAGGACGAGTGAAGCTGATGTGGTGCAAGATAGTACAATAATTCGATAGCGCCCACTTAAGCGAAAGTACCATCAATAGAAGGGGAGAAATCCAATGATGTTCTGGGTACGAATGATTTGCTCAAAGCTCGAATACATATATGCCGGCGATACTTGCCACTCTAGACTGACTAGCCGTGTAATTTGACAACAATTTCAAAGAATGCCAGGGTAAACCTGTGATTCTATGTTCTAGCCTTCTGTTGATACTTTATCTATCAACGACAACGACATGACGTGATTCATGTCATCCCGAACCGCCTATAGGCCTTTACCAACATTCGTCACATCGTTGACGAGGTTTTCAAGTCCAGCTAAGGCATCCATCATTTCCGAAATGTATCGACTTTCAATACTCCTACAACTGTACTACTTACTCATATTAGAGAAGTTTTACGTTTTAATAAAGTAGAATTCACGTACACGTTGGTCGTATATCAAATTTCAAAACGATTCAATTCCTTGGCAGCATTACACCTCACCTCACCTCTCTTCGTTGAAGCCAGTTATCTCGTCGACATCTCGAAGCAATAGCAACACAGTTATGATCTCTTTGACACCCAATCCATCTATAAAATACTATCTGGGACCATACCAACGTATGGAAGTTCAAAGTCATACAAGTCGCAACTCCTCTTTCTGATTCTCTGTTTGATGGCGGTCTCTATGTATGCTATTGCTCCCTCCCGGAATCTCCTTTCTTCTTACAAGTTCATCATCTGATATTGCATCTGATAAAATCTCTTGAATTCTTTTGTGCCCAATCTCAGGTAGCAAACCACTTCTTCGATATCAATATCAGCCCTTTCTATTTTGCCTCACTGTCGCTATTTTCGAACTGTTATTCTGAAAGCACTGAGAACTCCCGTCCGTCCATTCGATTACAGGGATCCAGTTTCCGTGTGTCCGTTCTCAAGAGGTCGTTAGGGAAAGTTAATCATGGAAATTAATCATGTTTCTTACGTAGGCAAAGCTCGCTTTCGTCGACCCGACGAGAATTGTTGCTAGTGAGAATCAGGTCGTCACACAGCACATGCAGTTTCTGCCCCAAAAAAAATTTGAAAAAAAATTTCTTTTGCTCTCTCATACATCCAACTTGTGTCAATCCGAAGACTAATCCTTGAGTTAGGATTGAGCAGCGGTGTTGTGGTGGGAAATTGTGGGCAGTTTTGTACGGTCAGCTTTCAAGCCATTTATTCGACTCTCAAAGTACCTACCAACGGCTTCATTCATGGATATATCAACCCAGTTTCCAGGCCTGTTCTTAGGTCTGTTGCACCAGCGTTGACTTGGTTCAGTTATGAATGAGATGTTTGTCAGGTGGAGTGGATCAATGTAGATGGGTATTGCTGTCTCATCCGATCAATTACATGCGAATCTAGAGAACCTTGTATAACTCAACTACACAATCCAATATTCAATAAACCCCTGGGTGCATGAGAAGCTCACTTCAGCCCTGGGAGGCTTCTTTGTCGGGTTCATCTTGGCTCCGACGTATGACTCGGTCGCATTTGCCCAAAGATCTATCTACTTCTCAACTACCGGTATCTCTCTCACTTGGATGGTTCTTGATTCTTGGGAGGAGCACCGCCAGCCAATCGAATTTTGCGAATTGCAGAGCCGATACGAGGGAAGTGGATTACCGCCATCAGTAATATGCCAACTCCTGGCCTGACGATATATGGCAAATCGGGAGGAAAAAGGAATGCCCGGGAGCGAGAGAAGAATGAGTGATAATTGCGCATGATGATTGCTACTTTCTTGTGGTTCCTAAGGGGCAACTTTTCGTGACGTATAGATTTTCAATGAGGTGGTGAAATCTGAGGGATGGTTTTGGGGGGCTTTTGTTGGGTTGAATGGAAAGTTTGTGATATGGTATCCCCGAGTGTGAGAGGTGCTGGAAGGAAGGAATGAAAATGCTTTTTTTCAAAATCCGCGGCTATATGTTGTGTGTGATAATTAAAGCTAGCAGGTAGCTTGGTGGTTGTTTGTTTTCATACTTTACGAAGGTAGGGTAGGTATCGGTACGGATGCTAGAGCAAACCATACCAGAAACTTTACTAACACGTCACTTCGATCTTCACAGGTGTTTTTGCAAGCCAGCCACCAGTTGTGTGTATGAAATAAAAAGAAAGTGAAAGACCATACAAATCCAGCTTAACAAATACTTTTAACGAACTTGTCTCCACACATATTCGTGCCTTTACGCACTGAACGAATATTGTTAATGAAACCCTCAAACCACTCCCAATCCCATGTGCCTTTGGATTGCCCCCCAATTGCATTCCGCGTTACAAACAATCCCCCTATCCTTGCTGCCGGATCATGTTATGAAAATGGAAAATATCATTCATGACAAAATAGCAACGAAAATTGTGACTACAGACAGTTCGTCCGTCTTGCTTTTAGTCTGATTTGGTGCTACGAAAAACCCTTGGGTGGATGAGGGGGGTAGTGAAAAGCGAACTTCATTCCACTTTTCGCTTGAGGTAAGGTGGGTAGGTAGGTAGATAGGTAAGGTTGGGCTCGTGATGGTTTATTGTATACACGTGATGGTGACACCGCGTGTTGTTGGTAGATAGGGAAAAGAAGCGGTGAAGATTTTATTTCACCTTTTACTTTTATTTACCAAAACGCCGCCGGGGAAGGGGGAAAAAGCAGAAATATTCTTTACGATCGACCATAACTTGCACTTCCATCCAGCTATTAGTTCAATTTTGAAACGCCATGGGCCGACCTGAACTCTCAGTTAGGGACAGGCAGGGCCCCCGTCGCCAAAGTTAGACAGCAGCGTCACAAGAACGGCAGAGTACCTGTTTTTTTTTTTCTAAGTCAGCATACATTTACTCGAAACCGATAATCTCTTAGAAAGATCTTACCCGACGATGACAATGAAGATGTCGTGTGGAGTGATGTCAACAATCACCGACATGATGACCAGGAAGACCAGCACGAAGATGCCTACGATACATGACATCTTCCCTCTACTGAGACCGCCTAAGTAGAGCAGGAATATTGGGGTGAAGAGAGCGCTAGTACCGAGACATACTGCTGCGATCTTGGGGGCGAGGCCGAGTCGGAAGGTTGAGAGGTGGGTGACGTTGGATCCTGTACTTGATTTGGCTTGTTCGTCTTTGCCTATGAAGAGATTCTATATTTTGTGGTGGGTTAGTGTTGCACCGTACACTTGAATATTGTAGGTGTAATCCTTAAAGTGGGGATAGGTTGGGGATGCTTACATGAAGTCTAGACCCAGGTTTGTTCTGAAGATATGATTCAATCATGTCCTCGACTCGAGTACTTTTGCTAGAGGCCGACGTTTTCCTAGTCGAGACGAAGTCGTCTCTCTGGAAGAGAAAGGCATCTTCGCCTCCTTCAAACGAGCGGTTATTGATGTTGAAGTCATAGACACTCCTGTGGTGCCGATCTTTCACTCCGTCCAAATCTCTGATTATGATATACCGGTCAAGAAACTCATCTGCACCCCATCAAATCAGCCATTCTTTCTTTCATACAGCATCTAAATTGCATTATTTCAGATAAAACAGAACACTCCTCACAGTATTTTATCAATTTTCCCTCGATGGTCTCGAGCAGGTCCTTCTGCGTCGCGTCCCATTTCTCGTCGTACTCGATACTGCTCAGTCGATACCTCATGCTATCATCAGCGGCGTCTTGCTTATCGAGGTCCTGCAGCTTCGTGATGAGTGTGGATAGTTCCACCTGTTTGATCTCGAGGATGCGAGTCGCGACGTCTCCGAAGCGCCGGAACATGCAGAAGCTGTCGTTGGAGTTTTGGAATGCTGCGAAACGCGGGATGCCTTGTTCGTGATCTTCGACTATGTTTTGGACGATGTGTCAGTGGATGGTCACCGAGTGGTGTACTGGCTAGGTTGGAGGACTTACGCTTGTTGGGCCTTATTCTGTTGTATCCTCGATCGGGTTCGGGTTCTTGGGGACTCTGAGTGGGAGGGTGTTGTGGCAGATTGCCGAGGAGTCGACACCAGCTATCTTGCACAGATGGCCATCGTGAGCCTTCAAGCCTCGTCAGTGGGAAAGAGTAAATTGGTTTCGTACCAAGTGTGTGTTTACCTTTTGTTAGCTCTCCTACACTTGAAGCTGGCGTCAGTGTGTCTGACCCAGTTGAGCTTTCGCCTTCGCTTATTCCCGATGTTGATATTCTTTGATGCTGTCGATTTCGGATCTCGGATTCTTGTGGCACCATGGTTGGCAGAGGAGTTGCTAAGGCTCTTTCAGCACTGTCATGATTGGGGGCGTAAACTTCTGGTGGGGGTGTCAAGATATAGCGGCTCAAGTCTGGGGCAGTGGCCGCTCTCACGAGAAGTCTCTCGGCCATAATGACAGTGATGGTGATGGTACATTGCAAGAAGATGATACACTTGATAAAAGAAAGTTTGGGGTTTTATGATGGCTATGTATGAATGAATGGGAGTTGAAGCCTGATGGCTGAGTGCCCAATGTGGTACGGAGCAGGTTGGTAAACCATCGTCGTCGGCTCGCAGCACACACACTTTTTGTCACTTCTCCTACGAAACGAACTAATCACAGGGAGAAGAACGCTTGGTGATCTATTATTGCAATCATACACGTACCTACGAGGCTGCGTTTTTGGCGATTTTTTTTTAAAGTTATGGCGGTGAAGAGATGGATGGATGGGTGGGTAGGTAGGTGAGTGGTCTCGAGGAGGTCGAGTTTTGGGCGGCCAGCAACGATTACGCGAGATATTTGGTAGCGACGGATGAAGGAGGGGAGAGAAGAGAGGAGACCTGAGCCACAGGGGGACTGCGCTGTCTTATATGCCTGGGGGGATCTACCAGCACGGAAGGTAGAGGCCTATGTTGTTATTGGATGGCTTTCTGATGGCTTTCTGATGGCTTTGTTACACACGAATTTGGGCAAATCGGGATCTCTACAGTAGAGCATGGGTGATTTCACACATGCGAGGCTGGACTTATCGTAGAAACGAGCCCCTGAATTACTTTTATTTGTTCTCCCTTGCCGAGTTTTCATCTATCTCATTGTTTACAAAACACTTTGTGTACCCAACGCCCATGTATTAAATCTTTCGTCCCAATTGAATATCCCCACCATCTAGCGCTCAACCGAAACGCAAAACAATCTAATCTCCTTGAATATGACCTCCCAACTCAAAAGCACCTCTTGATGCTGTATAACCACCTCACAAACATTTGGTCTCCAACGCAGGCGAAGGTTACTTCTTCGATCGCGGATACTCTATTTCGAAGGTTTTGTGGGCGGTGGATGCTAGTAACACAATCAATATGGTATCGAGGAATAGCTTGGATGGACATACAGTGGGTGTAGGAGCTGGCGTCACGAAACCTGCACCACAGCCAGAATTTCTCTTTTGCTCTCGAGACACGCGAGCTCTTTTCCAAGTGGAATTTTGTTGGCCAGTGAGGCAATTTTGGCCGCTCTCCAAGCCCGGAAGCCCCATAGTAGTTTCAATGTCCATGCTGTCGCTCGGTATACTTTTTCCCCATGTGTTAGCAAAGGTTTCGCTGATCGTTTCCTCCGAGCTGTATGTCCTGACGTTGAAACAATAAGCGAAAATAGCGGGGTCAAAATTGTTCACCTGGATGACTCCAAGAACGCTAGAAGGTAGAAAAACTGTCAAGAAGCCGTACCTATCAGATCTGGAACTAAACCGATTCATTTTCAGGTCGTATGAGCTCCCGATTACCGTTTTGTTGCGCAGATACACCCCGATCGTTTTTCAAGTAGGTTGTGTGGTTTCAGAGCTTTTGTGGGATTCGAAGGAAATGAAAGTTTGCCAGAACAGAGAAGCATCGACGATCACCTCGAGCTAGCTGAAAGTAGAAGCAGAACCACGGTGAGGAATAGAGACCCACTAACATGTCAGATTATGCATAGATGCATGTGATAAGAAGCGAGGTGACCGGTTCATCTTGCTTGGGGAGCCGCGATCCGTCAAAAGACATGCTGCGCTCGCCCTCATACAATATCCATAGAACCATAGCGTCAACCTTCTACTCGTGTTCTGAACAAGCATCTGATTCTTCGATGAACTCGCCAGAATCTCTGCGATGCTTTGATGCCTATTCAGAATCCCAATTGCCCAGTAAACTGCTCGTTCCACTCGGGTGTGTGATGTCCATGAGGCTCCTTGCCCCTTATAACCCCGGGAAGGATCTTACTCGCACGGCCATTAGGACGGCAAGAGTTGCACTGGAAGCCGAATTGGGTTCGTAGTGGGGTAAACTGCGCCTTAAATTAAACAAAGACGCCCGGTTTGTGTGACTCCATTCCTCAAGCGAGTGTGTCCCAGGCAGTTGGGACACCACTCGAAGAGGTGGAAAACACATGGAATGTGGTACATAACCATCGTCTTGTGGCAACCCGCATCTCTGTCTCACAGGAGCAACATCAGATCCTTCGAGGCACATTTTCTTTTATAGATCAAGGACGACACGTGGATCTGTTTCTCAAACTCTCGGCTTTTGGATCTGCCCTCGCTTGTTGGAAAATACAGGCTTGTTCAGGCCCTGAAAACCATGCTTGGCTCAGTAACCCGAGTTGGCAGTCAGCGGCACCAGACACCCGACAACTGTATTTGACATTTTCGTACATTGTGATCCAGCGACCACGACTGCAGCTCACTGAGCTTTGTCACAATTCCAATATACTATTGGAAATGAGGAACAACATTTTGGGATCGCGAAACAGCCCAGTGGCACTGTGCGACAACTTTTTTGGCCCATTCTGTTTCTGGTCATCGTGGCTGTGAAAGGGCAATTTGCACCCCGTGGCAACAACAACAGCATCGGAGCAGTGCTCCAGTAACTGCGATAAGAAAATATTCAAAACAAATCATCAAGCGAGATTCAAGAAACAATCAGTACGCAAAAATTGTTCATGCATTCAACTTTGTACTGCATTTTTGTCCTTTCATAGGCAAGAGAAGCGGCAAAGTTGTCGTGCTCTCCAATCTGCTGGATTTGGTCAATCCCAAACTCATTGTAAGCGCAAAGGGACAAACAAAAACCACATGATCTGGCAATGGGAAAAGAAAAGCATCCAAAATCCAAAAGGAAACCTCTCTCAGGGCTGATAAGGGGCTGCCCAGATATACATACTGTACCGTTTCCCTATCGGCGATGCCTCGGCCAAGCAGGGATTGTGGAATTTAACCAGCTGCAAGCAGCGTCTCCCGCTCTATCCGCTGAAGACACCCAAAAGAACTGATACAACTCCACAGTTGGAGTGAATTGGGAAGGTGCTCGATCATGATCTGTTTTCTTGTGGGAACGGGCCGCGTAGCTGCGTCCGGGCAAGCCAGCACAACATCACTGCATTTGCAGAAGTTACTTCCATCCTATCACAGTGGGTATCCCCGCACCACTATATCTGAGGGTGACATGCAGCATTCCAAAAACGGTCGTGGACAAGGTAAGTATCGAAACACTCGGAGCAAACGAGCTTTCGATGAAGGGTGGCATCGACACTGTCGAAGTCTCAAAGCTCAGGCGCAGTCTTTCTTTTTCGTCTCGGCTTGGAGATAATAGACAATTTGGTCCACTCTGAAGACTTGACGAAATCAATCGATACAAGAGATTCCAATACAATCGAGAAGCCTTTCCCATAATCTAGTAGAAAGCTAATGACGAAGTGGCTCCTTCTGTCCTTTGGCCAAACAAATCATATGGCAAGATGCGTTGTCGCCACTCCTCGGAGTCACTGCTCAGACCCACGTAAGATACTATCGAGCCTATCAAACACTCGAAAGTGTTGAGCTTGAAGCAGCGATGCCCTAGGATCAGGGATATGCCGCTCAAAGTGAAAACTGGTCGCACTGGTGGCAGGCGGCCTGGGATGAGTATTGCTGTTCTTGCCTGGAAAGCAGTTCTTATTCGCTCCTGTACGGGCACGGGAAGTTGGCAAACGAATAAGACAAACTAAATGAGACCGGACACGGGGAGTGATGACAGTGATAAAATCGTCTTTTAGCATGCGCCACGCTAATGAATTCGCATCGGAGGTCCGAGGTGTCCATTGCCAGTCGGCCAGATGACTCGAATTTGGGGAAGTGAATGGAGCCGACAACACTCTACACTTGTACCATATGAGATTCCAGGAAAGACTCGAGAGAATTGTATGTCGGGTTGGCAAATTGCAGCAGAATGCAGAGCGAGAAATCGAATGACACCAGAAAGAAGACCAAGTCTAGCTGCAATGCTGTACCAGTAACTTTTTCGTATCATATGGCCTGCCCGCTAACTTTTACGGTACGAAGTAGCCACCCCAGGCCTTGAGTATGAGCGCTAGAATGTTCTCAGGGGTAGCAGTCTCGCACTTTCGAAGATGCTCTCCATCAACTGCGTTACTACGGCCATCAACAGAAGACTTCTGGTTCCGGATCAAAATCTCTCCCTTCTATTCCCATCCAAGGGACCGAAGTCGTCCGCCGAATTTACGAATGGCAGAACTTTGGCGCGGATTCCTCAAACATTAAGTATCAGCAGGCAGTCGGCGAAACGAAGCACCGCGGCTTGGGTGAGGGAGACTTTCCGATATTCTGTCAACTATTGGGAAGCAAAACGTCTCTTGATTCTTTTCGAGACTTTTTTCGGTATTTCCTCTTGGCTTAGAACCTTGCTCTTGAGGGAGGTCGTCTAAAAATACTGAGCAGGTTGATCAAGCCGAACCCCTTCACTTGCCACGTACTACTCGACGAAACATCACCTCGTGTCGCAGACTACAGTGGCTCGATGCACCGAATAGGAATAAAGGAAGATGAATCTGCGAGGTCTATAGAGGTGGATGGGACTCTATCTTGGGTAGGGCAAGCTTGGGGTCCAGATCCACGAAGAAGTTCGCTTTTAATTCATGCGAATGGTACCAGCTCGGAATTTGGCGCTTTGAAAGCCCAATGGGGAAAGAATTATACATCAAACTAGTTCAAAAATACAATCCTAAAATACAATGATGTTTCTGGATCTCTTTGACGTGGAATGGAAGGGGTTTGAGAGTGTTTGGGGTGAGAAACTTCCCCTGAGAATACTCCACCTTTGACAGGCGTGTGGGAAGTCAGCCATTCAGGAAGCCATGAAAGCATACGGCCCCAAGAAGATAGTGGTGAGGACAAAGTCAATTTGAAAATAGTTTATCCTTAGTCTAGGATACTAGGATTGGATCCGAAGAGCCACATTATGAGGGTGGAATCATGCCAGGGGCAAGAAAGTTTGGCCTCTCCAATTTTATTCCTTCTCTCTTTCATGCTTCTATTTTGTGCTTGCTTGCGATAGAAATAAGAATCAATAAATTTTTATACTGAAAAAGAAAGCAAATCTCATTTCATACCCACAGCATTTCCCTGAGTACAAGCGGCTCTGTTCGCGTAACCTTTGTATATTTACTTCGCAATTTCTCGAGGTATCTATTGGTAAAGGTGCAGGAATTGGTGAAGTCGTGCGTAGAATCATAGATACTATACGGGGGGAAAATACAAGATTCAAAAACGGTAGTTCGAGCAACACGCGGTCATGGGTCCGAGTGTATTCCCGCGTGAAGCTGATTTGAAAAGAGTTCGGTAGGAGAAGTAAACATCACGTGCCATGCCCTTGTTGCTGGGGTTCCGCCCCCACTTTTCTCCCGAGCTCTAGCTTGCTTCCCCAGACCTCAGCATTCAGAGCCTCATCACATCGCAACAACACTAATTGGCTGGTATTCAGCTCTAAAGCTTTAACGTAACACCACAACTAGTGACATATCAAATGGTCTATCCGTCCACGGTATACGAGGCTGTGCAGGAGTGGAAACCACAGTTTATATTGGACAATGTTAAACCCCCCTTTGAAACAAGGAGATACGATCCATCTAGAGCGGTAATGACTGTGCCAGGCCTATTGAACCTTCCAGAAACCTAGCTAACGATACTTCTTAGCTATATCATAGCTTGCCGCCAAGTCGCCAAAGAAAGCAAACCCCATTCCCCTCAATTACACACCGCTCATCTCCATCCAAACATCTGCTATGCTCGAGAACATCCTCAAGCGGCTTGCACTGGCCCAGACTGGTTAATATTACCTAGGAACATGATGATAACCGCAGCATACCTACCAGCAGTCAGCTTCGCGTGTCTTGGAAGGTGAGAAGGGGAGGAATATACGCAGAAGTCCCGAAAAACACCTCCTGAACCTTGGCTTCAGTCATGAACGAGACGACAACTGTGAAGGCAAGGACAAATACCGAAGCAGTCACGGCCATGACGGCTCGGTTTGTCGGGACCAAGAACAAGATGAACACGGGCGTGAGAAATAAGGCCGCAACCACGACAACTTGGAGAAGAATGGCGAGAAAGGCCAGTCGCTGCTTCGAGTAGTGGTCAACATATTCGTTGTCGGTCTTTCTGCGTTCCTCCGCAGTCTTCAGAAAACGCTATTGAATTGTGAGTATTGATTCTCCAACTCAAGCCCCAGTGGAGGTAGTAATTATCGGGGAAAGACCTTTATGAAAAAGTTTGGCCCCCTGTTGTCAAGCCAAGACTGTATGAAGTCTTCGATTCGACGTCCAGAATGCCCGCTGATAGAGACGAAGTCATCTGGATGGTTGAGAAAGTCGCGTTTCTCTTCATATAGTGCCTTTTTGTTTTGCATCCAGGCGAAGTTTGCCATGTGGTTTCTGTGGGGTGCCTTGCCCAGGGCGCGAATGCTAGCGTCCTTCAGGAGTACGTCGGCTTCTCATATATCAGTTGTCTATCTTGGTGCCAGCAATCTTGATTTCGTGGCATACCATATTCTATGTACTTCTTCTGTATATCGGCACACAACTTCTTGTATTTGTCATCCCGTCCACCGGAGATCTCAAACCCTCTAAGCATGTACTTCATTCTTTCATCTTGTGCATATTCCTTGTCGAGAGCATCGAGCTTTTTCTCCAGGTCGTTCAAGTCGTTCTGCATGTGGAGGAGTAGTCGAGTAGATAGTCGGCCGAAACGGCGGTAGTTGGCAAAGGTGTCGTTGCTGTCAACGAAAGCTGCGAGCTGGGGGTAGCCTTTCTCGAAGTCATCCACTGCCAGGTTTAGTTAGCAGAAACTAGGAAGCGAGATATGCAAGATCAAGATGTATCACATACCTCTGTCATATTTCAAATTGTCAAACCCACGGGCTTCGTTCTGTCGCTTCAGCTCATCTGGACTTTGGGTGGACCAGGAGCCAGTGGTGATCAAGGTTTGAAGACCTTTGGATCCAGTTCGGACTAAAGACGCAAAGCGGGGAATATCTATCTCGATTGATCGATTGTTATTTTCTGTCAGCAATACAAATTTCTGGAACGCGTACTTGGAGGCTGTATCCCATTATCAGAAGGGTCTGTGGCTGCTTCCCCAGCTTCTGGTGTGCCTTCGCCTGCCACAACTGTTGAAGGTGGCGCCGTTGGATTTCGGTTCCGTAACCCGGACTCCATTTGCGGTAGTTCTGCAAGTACGATGGGCGGTCCCTGCTCAGCTCTCCTAGACTGAAGAAGATAAGCATTTTGCGGAGCTTGCGGTGCTGGAACTTCTGCTTCAACAGCCGCTTCTATGTCCCTGTTGGCCATGGCGACGACTTTGCGAGAACATCTGGAGCCTCATCACACTTGAGAAGAAGGCAACATTGACTGCCCACTGCATCTTGGACAGCTTGGGCAGCATGCGGCCTGAAGTATGCTGACTACCAACATTCTAAAAGGGGCGATGGATTTCACCCACACACCCACACACCCTTCGTCACCCCCCACCCTGGACATGACTGGCGAGTTAGAAACGAGAATGAATACCTTTCGCTTTGCTACTATCTGACTACACAATTTCTTTATTTTCTGTTTATTTTTGAGTTCTTGTGTTGGGTGGACTGCGTGGGAGACGACTCGATGTTGACTTTTGACTCGTCAAGGCTACGAGGCGACAGGGAATTTGAGAGAGCAGGAAACGATGGGTGGGAGCCCAGGTACTTATATTCGAACCGCCTGCATTGTGTTACATGCCCTGAACTAACGGTCACATGTTTCTGTATGCACGGTTGATAAATATCAAAATCCCATGTCAATGATTGAAGGTTGGGAGGTTGGAGCCAATGTGCCCGTTGGACTGGGTTTTGTGCATTTGGTTTGTATATATAGTCACGCAGTCCTTGATTAACACACTACACAGCCAGTATCTTGTTGAAAGAATTGCTTAATGAACGCTTTTTTAGCTTTTGGCCTGATATCAAGTTGTCCCCAATCATTCCTCCACCCTAGTATTCTCGACCTAGGCCAGCCCCTCCCAGATGCCGGCCTGGTCGATATCAAGCACTTCCATGTTCCAACTCGCTCTTTGTTCCATCACTTGAGTCTTCGTCATCTGGAATTTGGCGGAGGAGTTGGCTCCTTCGAATGTCAGTTCAGGCATCTCCAGTCTTTGAGTGTTGACAACGTACTGGGTCCGGATTTGGCGAGAACCTGACCCCTCCAGCATCTAACCGCCCATGATATGGGATTCCCCTCCGTTGGTTCTCTCCCTTGCGTGCTCGTGTGCTCTTTGACTTTCCCATTTTGGACTGCGGGGAATAGTTTGTGTGGGAGAAAAGCCTCCGTTACCTCTGGCGAAGGAAGGGCAAGCTGACTTCCTGGAGACCAATTAGCCATTTGCCTGTCATGTGGAGCGCTCTCAACTAACCCCGCTGCTGCGAAAAACTGCAAAGTTGCACACTTCCTTTGATGTGCGTGTGCTGGGGGGTTGTAAAGAATGTAGCCAGAGAGCTGAAGTAGAATCAGACACCGACTTTTCTTCTCCTCTCCGATTCCAAGCTATGCAGGGCCCCAAACCTTGGTTAGTTCGCCGAATGTTGATATTTTTTGCGTCTGTTCCAGAGCATCAGAAGCAGGAGTTTGTGGGGTTGATAGAATGTCGTGGTGGTCGAATTCCACTGATGTTGACAACGCCGCCACTGGAACCATACCGATAAACCAGAAGCGCACCCAACCCAACCAGAGAGAACAGACTCTGGCAGAAGCAGCATAGTCAAGTCCTCCTGGCAGTCTGCCTACCCAATCGGCTAAGCTGTCCTCGCACTCTGTGCCGAGCTGGCTGGCTGTCAAGGAGTCCATCGTGAGGCTGGCATGGCATGGTGGTGAGTTCAAAAGAAAAAGCAACCAGGGTTTGGTGCTGCGTTTGAGGCGGAAATGTGCTTCCCCAGACCTGCTCACCGTCCCTTAGGACCAATAGGGGAGATTCCAATTCAAGACCGCGTCGAATTTGGCATATACTCGCCCGGCTTCTTTGGAGAGTCGATATCTGCATTGTTTCTTACTTGTTGAGGTCCGTATTTTTTTCCACGCCAATGCGAGGGGCCGACCCCCTGGTTCATAACATCGTCGTTACTGTGCCAATCCCCAGCACTCTTCCCCATCTTTTCCACACATCAATGGAAAGAAAAAAAATCCCTTCTTGTTCGCAACACAGTTGGAATATCTCTTGAAAAGTGATCGAGAAATGCCTCTACCAGAAATTGGAAAGTTCCGAGCAGCTCGCATTGTCCAGTCGTCCAACGGCACAGCCATGCTCATTTTCTTGCCTTAGGCCCTAAGTGGGATACCTAGGTACTTGTGCCGCTCTTCAGTCATCATTGCCTACTTCCTCGGCTTTAATCAATACGATTCCACTGGAAATCGCGATGATTCTTTTGTTTTTGCGGACCTTCTACCCAGAACGAGCTCTCTTCCATGCGAACAGACCCGAAGTTCAGGCTGTTGAAACGCCAGGATGAACGATAAAAATGACTCGCAAGCAAGATAGAGAACACACAAGAATGAAAGAGGGAGGGGCTTCCGCAATGCACTGTCTTTTCAAAACGCGCTGATGGTGGGTTCCTGGCGAACCACGAGGTGCATTTTGCAGACTACTTTCGCCGCCTCCGCGCAAGATAAGGCAAACCTGGGGTAATTGGTCTTAGGAAGCGAAAAGTCTTGAAGCATGGGGGCAATTGATAATAGACCAAATGAAACGTCGCAGCTGGATATCCAACATACTGATGGCGTGAAAGCCTTCTGAGTGGGCGGTTGCATGCAGTGCAGTCCTGCATGTGGAACTTCTTGCATGACCACACATTCCCACTCTCCTCTGGAAACTCGTACATTTCCTTGGCCCGAGGCACCCTCTTCGAGACGATACCATTTGTAATATGTGGGGGTACCCAATCAGAGCAGTCTTGTTGAATTTGGGTTTGGAAGACGTCCAGACAGTGCGAGATACTGTTGATATCGATACAGGGGATGCTTTGTTTGATGCACACCCAGGAACGTGCTGAGAGTGGTTCTCGGGCTGTCGTTCTCGCGTATTGGAGTTGAAAGACAATGATGGACTTCTTGCTATTGAGGTTTCGATTGGCCGAGTAACTCCTTAGAGAAGGGAGAGGAGGAGGGAAATAATAGGAGGAAGAGGAAAAAGAAGGGTAGAATAATTATCAGGAAGGGGAGCAGGGTAAGGCTTCTTTATACCTGCTCACACTTCGGGCGACCTACCCTGCCAATCTGTAGGACATGCGACGTTAAAGCAGCACGTTTGCCTCTCAAGATTAGCCAACAGATCTTGAAGTGGACCTCGCCAACCAGGAAGACTCAGCTGTGGGTTAGCGGGTCTCACATTAACTGACGGATCCTTCATTGGTATCTTTTCGTTTTCAAGACTGGCAAATAGGGAACCATGTTATCGATTCTTACCAATACACTCCCTAGTATTTTTGTTTTGGAGCCCATCAACCCGAGGTGGGCTGTGCGAGACGCCGGAAACGATTGCGTGTCAACAAATGATATCTGATCCCCTCCCAAGAATTGAAGCTGAGTGTGGTGGGTAGAAATGCTCTGCCGCGTACCCCCGTGAGGCGTTCTGAGCGCTACAGAGTTTTCGTATTTGGCCTATCTAATGCAGATTTCCGACCCTCAGTTCCACTCGTTGGGTTGAAGGACACATTTCGAAGCTACATTCATTGAACGAGCATCCAGGCCCGGTGAACTAAGATCGTGTTGTGTAATCCAGCCCATCCGATACTGTTTTGTCAACCTCGAGCTGGTGCGGTCGCTTGGGACATAAAGCCTCCCCGTCCTGAGTCCCTCAAATTCCCTCCATGGCGACTTTAAACCACCCTCTGAAGCTGCAGAGTTTCTCCTCCTAGATAATAAGCAACGATTTTGAAGCTGGAATACAGTCATCGCTCAAACATACAATCCATCGAACTTGGTCTCCTTCAGCTATCTTGGGGAGGACGTTGTTGACTTTCAATGACTTGAAGCCGGATCAGCAAACTTCAAGGCTGTTGACCATCACACTTCGAACAACACCGGCATTTTGGGGAACTCTCAACAAGTCATCATTCGAGATATTTTATTGGAACATGGTTAGTCTTGATCCCGGCGCTTTTCCATCGAAGGCGGTCGACCCCTGTTGCGGACTTCAAGCTTGCTTTTGGAACCTCGAAGCTGCTACTTTTCACATCAAAGAGCACATCCCAGAGCCTGTTGGAGAAACAGATACATTTCAACACGGATACTTGGTTCAGCGGAATCGCTCTCTTTGCAGATGGATCGACCGGGACGTTCTTCTCTTCCTCCAAACCTGGTCCTCAATCACAGCAGAGAGAGGAACGACTTGCAGGACCACTATTCAAATCGATGTCAAGGCCACTTCTTACTTGCAAACCTGCAATCTGCGGTCGCAAAAAGGTTGCTGCTAACATAGTATCCAAGATCGATTCCAACCTCCCGAATTAACATGGCTTCGACTTCAGTGGTTGAGATTGAGCCAGGGCGCAATTGACCTCGCTCTATCACAGCTTTATATTACTCGGCAAGATTTCTTCAGCAACGAACATGCTCTGCAACAGAAGCCATGCCATGCCAGGATTGACTCCTATCTTGGGAGAAGGTACGCCAAACAGTCAAATACATCACAGCCCTTTTCGTTCCCGAATCTCGAGTGACAGCAACGGAACTCGAGAAGACAAGCCCACACCCAGAGCTACCACCATACCACGAAAATTCCCTCAAGTTCCAGTTGAGCAATTACCAAACTCGAAAGTCTGATGCGATCCTCTCCGCTCCCTCGTCAATTGATCCCTATGCCCTCGAAAGCAATTCGAATCTCGAGCTCAGAGAGGAGCCCCACGATGGCGGTCTTTGGCTAAGAGGCAAAACTTCATGCCGATGCTACACCCATACATACTTCAAGGCATTCATCCGGGCTAATTTCGTAGCATCTTGTAGATGCTGGGGTTCTTTTTGACGGATATACCGAAATGGGATTGGCAGCCCGAACAAATTTGTGTTCAGCAATCGCAGACATGGAAACATACAAGGCTGTATAAAGCGAAGCCCGTGGGCTGGATAGTCCATTGACTGCCTGCAAGTGTTTGGCCGCGGATCTTGACCTTTTCCTGCAGAGAGTTATTCCATACACAGGCATCTAGGAATAGAGAAAGGGCTGGGGCATCCGTATCTAACAGGACGGCGAGGAAACTTCTGTAATGTGTGCTATTATTTCTTCTTTTTTTACGTCTGTTGTATCAATTGCACTTACGGAAGAGTATGGTGCATGTGCGCGGTGCAGGAAATGTGCCCTTCTTCGCTTTGTTTCCCTCTCGCTTCATTCAGGGGTAGGAGGGCGAGTGCATGAGCAGCTTTTGGTACGCCATATCCAATCAGCAAAGACTCTATTATTTCCCTTTTCATCCGTTTCTGATAGAATAAGAAAGTATTTGACAGTTTTTTTCACTGCACGTTTCTATGCCATCTTTCTCTACTTCCAACGTGCTGCTGCGCCCTTCGTGGAAATCAAGCCAGTACATTTACCGTGATTTAGATCAGTACGAGCCTGAGAACATCTTGATGCTCTACTTGGAAGTGTATGCTACATTTTTGTCATTATACAGGCCTAAATTGTGGTATCGGACAAAAGAACCGAGTGAGCAAGAACTCAAGTATCAACTTCAAGTGAATGCTAGATATGGCGGCCTCCAAGGACCAATAAACAAGAGCTGCAGCCTTTGATACTCAGCCAGGAACCCCATAAAGTGACAGACCCAAAGGAATAGCCCACTAATGGTGTATGAATGCCACTGGCAGGCCAAAAGTATGTTCGCTTCAACCATATGATGCAACTGCCATTCGTGCTGGCTTTAGAGGAGAATGCGAAACGAGTTCTCAAGGTATGCCACGTGCAATGGATCCCTCCATTATGATTCGCAACAACCCCCAAGCTCGAGAGATCACGCTGCTGTCTCTCCTCTTGGAACCTTGGAGCATAATTGTTACCAATCAAGAGCCAGTCTGATGTGTGGGCTGTCTACCGGAGTCGACGGGATCATTGAAAACCTTGCCTGAATTGCCGCGATGAAGATGTCGCGATCTGAGAAATCTCGATCATCCGATCTCTCAGTTATTTCCCACCAAAGGAAATGGAGAAGGGATACTACAATACTTCCTTGTTACAGCGTACCCCGCTCGTCAACCACCGTCACCACGACAGGCCTCAGAGCATGTGTCAAGAGACAGTTTCTTATCTACCTAAGCAGTGACTTCAAGTGTGACCTTGAAACAATCCAGAGTTCGTACAATGCAGTATGTGCATGCAGTATGTGTCATGCAAGATTGCCGTCTGCCAGCGATCGCTTTGGTTGGAAGTAATAATTCCTTACTTTCAACTTTGAATATCCCTCCGACCCCGCCCCTAGCTGCTCAAGCATCTTGCACGTTACGAACTGGAAATACTTGTTCACGAAACTAGACCTACCTATCTGCTCGAATATCCGTTTTCCCCACATCAGGTGGTCCAGCGCCAAGTCGAGTTACTGCAGTGACACTTCGTATCCTATTATCCTGATTTATCCTCGGCCCGGATTCAGGGGACACGAAGTGTTTTGAGAACACACCAAATTTCACGGATTACTCGAGCTTGTATATATCTTCCAACCTCTTTCACTATCTGATTTACTTTGCTCTAACATTGTAATCAAAATAAATTGAATCCCCCCCTCTCGTCACCTCGCCCCTTACTGTCCAAAATGAAGTTTCTCAGCATTTTCACAATGATGGCTGCGGTATCCATCACCACAGCTACAGCGACGGATTTTTTTTGTGGACCAAATACCAAAGGAGGGTGCTGCACACAGTTCTTTACCAATCCATTTGACCAGTATGCATCTGGTGTTGGTTGTTCGTGCCCATTTATTCTGCGCTGGAAATCCATCAAAACTTATGTTCCATCACAAAACTACGACGAGGAGCATCACTTATGTATTTTTTTCTAGGCGAGTTTGCTCCGGCAATCATACCTTCAACATCGACAGCAGGTGAAACAGAGTGGAACTGTAGCAATGGACTGACCCCAGGGTGCTGTAGTCTGGATGTGAGTTGTTCAGTCCCATTCAAAGATGCCGTACTTTAATCTCAAGGAAAAAGTACTGATATCAGCCAAATTGAAGGGTGTGGATAGACCACCTAGCCCATGGCTCTGCGATTTGAGGCTCCATGCAGGAGATGGATCAATCGTAACTTCTACTGCAACTTCCAGTTCCACAAGATCATCCAGCGTGGCAAGCTCGTCGAAAACATTGAGTTCAACAACAAGCTCCTCGACAAAGAAATGTACCTCGACCCGGAGACGGTAGGGATGGACGTTGGAGGACTGGAGCGATGGACTCGGTATCAAGAGGTGACTTCTTGTATTTCTGCGATTCAATCATTATCTTAGATCAGAATCGAATTAAGCTCAGAACGATTAAACATCCACATACCTTTGAATATAAAAAGTATATCAACACAATAAAAAACCACACAAGGGCGTACTTCGAGTCTCCATGAGCGCCAAAATTCTTGCTCCCAACTTCGAGTAGAAAACCAACTGGTTTATATTCCGAGAAACGTACACTTGTATTTCCGCAGAGCTAGACTACCCACGAAAGGACTGACAGTTCTCTACACAATATAACTACCATCTGGCACGATTGCGAGAACAGAGACTCGCTACCAGCCCACTACAAACAAATTATTAGGAATATCAAACCCCACACCGACATTTTTCTACGAGGATAATCCAGACGTATCCGCCTTCATGATTTCGCTACAGAGTTCTGCGTTACAGGGAAGAGGGCAAGCATGGAGATATATGTTGTTTTGGTGGTCGTGATTAAGCGAATCGGTCATCTGTGGGTCCCATTTACGTGGCCTTGCTACCTTTTACTCACTATAAGTGAAAACCAGGGACGTGAAGTATTGTGTAGAAACACCTTTTTTTCTTCTTACTTGACCCCCGACAGACAACTTGTAAAAAGTAAATCTTGATGGCTCAGGTTGGTGTTTGACTCGCGGCGAGTTTTTCGGTTGTCTCTAATTCACTACGACATGGGAAGTATGAACTCGGCTGGAATGACTGTACATTACTTTCCAATATTGGGAGTTGAAAAATTGGGCAGCCGAACTCCCTTCTTTGACAAGATCCCCTCCTTTGATTCTCCAACTTCCCCGCTCCTGCATCAATTATCATAACTCATTATTCCAGTCTCTAGCTCACAAAAGTGGCAGCCAATTTTCACTCATGATAGTGTCGTTCACTTCGTCCTCAATGTCTTGATACTGCGCGTGTCCAGTCTCCCAAACGCCCTTGCAACATCCCTCATGGTAGCCGACAAAGTGCGGCCATAAATTTCTACTCCAAAAACGCGAAAGGCGTGTTTCAATATCCGATATCCAGCTTTCAACCAGAAATATGCACCAGTTTTGTTCTGCAGTGCGAACTGCAGTACCGTGAAAAGGTATGATGCGACAAATGAAACTTCCCAAGCGGGGGCATTCGCTCCGCCGCGTATACCAGCTAGGCGATCGTGTAGGCCTCGAATGGCCGATATGTAATGTCGAGTGATATGGCGCTGAGTATGGCTACACAAGGAATCCCATGAATTTGAGCCATAATGGAATTTTTGACGCAGGGCTGCTACTGCTAGCACTGCATGTCGAACGCAAGGCTCGACGTGGCATACTTGAGGAAGCAAATCCCAGATTGGATCCATGAACTCGTGCAGTCCGTGTTTCTCTGCATGTGCCAGTACTAGCCACTGAAAAGACGCACCATCTCTTTGAGTAAAGCGGAAGTGGCTTAAAGGCGGTGTTGGGTTGGTCGTAAGAGCTAGTCGTCGGAGTTGTTTGAAGAATGGGAGGGAGGAGGTTCGAAGAGGCGGTTTTGGAGGTTGAGTCCTAGTTATCGGGAGATACGTTGTGTTCGATGAATTGGGTCTGCGTGTCTCGGGTGAGCAGGGCGGCGGTGAAGTTTCTTTTCTATCGATCTTCTTGTACTTGATTCTTGGAACTGTTAGATAAACAGCGAAGTATCTTAGATGAGGGAGACTTACTTGCACAAGTGACAGGACTTTTTACCACTGCAAGATGACTGCCTTCTCTCTGTTGCTGGTGGTGTGACCGAGAAGTAATCTTTCTCGAAGCTGTCGTCGCGGTCCTGGAAAAACCCACCATTTTCATTCTCGACAATGGAAACCTTTGAAACCTTCCTCCTTAAACTCCGATTGCTTTTCAGCACTGACAGTATCACTCTTGTCCGTCCTGCAACTTTCCACAGTAATCTCGCAGAATAAAACGCGCAACTAAGAGACGCAGGCCCTTCCCCCATTCTCACCAAACACGAACAAGAAAGAAAAATCCACCGAATCAGTCAAGTAAATAGAAACAAAGCTTTCGCCAAAATCAAGAAAACGCTGGGGAGGAAGGTTAAAAACCACAATGGAAAAGATGGGATTGCTCCATTATGAACTCTAAAGCTCCGTCGATGGAGCATAAACAAAACAACACATGAAAAATACGAGGAGGGAAGGCAAAACAGAAATGCAGAAATCGTGGTACCGCGGTACCGCGGTGCCGCGTGCGTCCTGGCTACCAACAACGCAACATCAAATTTTAAATCCCCCCACCGCTGCCGTGAGAAGAGCATGGAGGGGTGCTGGCCCGGATTGGATACCATAATTTGAGGCTGTAGCGCTTAGACTTGATCGGGATGATCTACGGCAGGGGATTGAAGTGCGTGCGTTTGAACACGCGCCCGATGGGGATCTGGGTGCCGAGATTAGGGGAGAAACATGGTTTATGCAGTGGTGAGTGCGGGGTGAGGTTCTTGAACGTGCGGATGGCGGATAGATTGCTTTGATTAAGAACTGAGATTGGGTTTGAGAGCACGGAGATGGTTCGTCCAGATCAGGGAGGAGGTTTGCTGAAGATGCGATTGAGTTATTGATTGGTCTGGGGGAGGAGATGAGAATAGATCATTAGCCATGTGGTGGGGTGCTGTAGATCATTTATGCGTTGACATCTCCATCGGAAAGCCATGAGTACCTGACAGAACTATATGTAGGCGCGGAGGGGCCAATCGAGAGCTTGTTCTGTTTAGGCGCGTTTTCATGTCGACGTTATCGGTAAGGAACGAAATCCCCCTGAAGGCTAAGTGATTCTAGGAAGGTTTTTGGTCGATTCATGCGGAAGACAGGATTTTGATAGGTGATGACACTGACAGAAACATCTGTCAGCATCTGATTTTGGGGAGGTCCAAGGAACTAACCTAAAAACGAGATATATCCATGTCCAATGAAACACTCTTACCAAAGTTATCCGCTGTCAGGATAGAAGAGGCTCAAGCACAAACTTCTAAAATTCTCCGATACCTCTCAACCAATTGTAACGTGTGCAGATATCTGTAGGTGGATTCAGATTCATACTTTGCCATATGCATGTGCAAAGAGAGTCGGCGATGGATTACCAGAATGGACATTAAACTGGATGTCAATGTTTATTTCGAGCCTCCAAAGGCATACACGAACAAATTTGGCAGGACCTGCCTGTGGAATGATGCATTCGTCCAGTGTCTAACAACAAATTTAGGTGAAACTTACAAGACAGTAACTAATTTGCTACTTTGCATAGAGACACCGCGGGGTTAATCCCCTGCTCAGAGTACATCTCTGTTCATGGAAAAATGGCTGCCAAAATCAAAACCATGGACTTTTCAAATCTTCAACCACTTATCCGAATCATCTCGCTTCGCATCTCCAGTCTACTCAACAACAAGCGCAACAGCAAATCCATCCCAACCCTTAGGACCAACAGTTTGCAAAGCCGTAGCCTCAACCCTCCTCTCCCCTCCAATTTTCTTAAAGACATCCCAAACACCCTTCCTATTCCTCTCCTGACCTTCATCCAAAGTCTCACCTTCAACACTTATAACCCGTCCCTGCCTCACCACATTATCAACCACAATTACAGTACCCACCCTACTAAACTTAAGCGCATATTCAAAATAGCCAGGGTTGTTCTCCTTATCCGCATCAATGAAGACGAGATCGAAAGGCTCAACCCCCTCGGCTTCCATAGAAGCAAATGTTGTGAGTGCAGGTCCGACTTTGACGTCAACCACGTCCGAGAAGCCAGCTCGTGAGATATTCCCACGAGCTACGTCCGCATGTCTCTGGTCTACTTCGAGGGTGATGACTTTCCCGTCCTTGCCTACTGCTTTGGCGAACCAGATGGCGGAGTAGCCTCCTAGAGTCCCGATCTCGAGAATGCGTTTGGATTTGTTGATGCGTGCGAGTAGGTGGAGGAATTTGCCTTCGTTGGGATTGACGTTTATGGCGTCGAGGTTGGACGCGGCGTTTGTCTTCAAGGTTGATTCTAGGGCATCATCGGGTTTGATCAGAGCTGATGAGATCCATGAGTCGACGGAGTTGAACTTGGCGTAGGTTTCGGCGGGGAAGATGTATGCTGGCATTGTGGATGTGATAAGTTATCGTTGGGAGGAACTTGTTGATATATTAGAATAGAGACTCGATGCGATATATATAAGAGGTTTCTTCTGTTTCCAGGACTTGAGTCAATGGGTATGCTGCGAAGGAAGGTAGAGAAAGGGGTAAACTTTCTTTTATCTTCTCATCTCACCACAAGATGATGCAATACCAGCAGCGTATTACTTCGCTCAGCTTAGCCTTCGCCCAAGTCAGTCTGTCCAAGTCTTCCTCATCCTTGCCCGAACTTCCATGGGTTAGAGTTACCTACCTTTACAATAATAATTACGATCTAGCCTGACTCACTTTCAACACGCCCGACTACGGATACGGAGTTGGATCCTTCGGTTCCGAGTCTCTACTCCGTAACCACCTAACCAATTATAAACAAGAATTGATCTGATAAGATAAATCTACAAAAATTACATTGGGGCTTACGTGGCGTTCTTGTGACTTTTGAGCTAAATCCAGACCTAGTCGGATGAAAGGTATGTCTTTGGGACCGGACGTTAAAACGCAGCAAGACTTCTTATATATCACCCGTTGAAAGCAAATTGTTTGCTATAGTTCATCTCTATGAAGGCTTTTACCATTTAAGATGGATGTCCAAGGAAGGTATCGAGTCGTCTGAGTCCGTAGAGATATCCTAAACTAGCACTCTATATATGCAAAAACAGAATGCCTTCACCAACATCTATCATCCAAAGCTGCATTCAAGCAGAACTAAAAGCAGCACAGAATAATGAAACCAACAATTATTTAACACACCTTAGTGCAGAGAGGAAACTTTACACAATTTCCACGAGATCAGTGTTAAGCATGTCCCAACTCGACTCCGACTGGACCAGACTCGGCCCGAGTTCAAGACACCTCACCTCGGCTTACTTCAAGTCGAATCGCAAGTTAACTTTCTGTATACTTATACGCAGGTACACTGTACATGTGTAAAAGTATGTGCAAAGTAAAGTCGGCAGAAAAAGAGTAAAACCAAACCCTCGACTCACACAAACTCGGGCCGAGTTTGCTAACTCCTTTACTTCGATTTGATGGGGTCACTTAGAGTCCTTGTACCTCCTGGCTCCCTTCAAGCCCCAGGCTAGGGCACCCCTCAGCAAGGTCCGTAAGTGCCTTGTAAATCCAAACTCGTTGTGGGTGCTTACTTCATTATAATACTAGATCAAGACGTACAATGATAATACTGAAGAGAGGAGCTTTCGGGGTTGTGCAAGCTGCCACAGCTCATCCTTTGCCGTCCTCCGTATGAACGCACATCCGAGGAGGCTGGTCATGGATGGATGACAGACACAAGTCACTGTCAGGCGGCAGGGATTACCTTCCCATGGGCACACTCCCGAAAATCTGGGTGAGCCCTAATCGAAACCCCGTGGTGAGTTGAACTGCCCCAAACCAATAGAATCTTCAATTTGCACCCCTCTGCAACTCTATTCCTGGTGCTATTTTCATAACTTTTGCGACGTCGAACTTGGGCTAATTGGAATCTACATGCAGTACCTGCTCTCTCAATCCCCTGACCAAGGATCCTTGGCTCGAATGACTTGTATTCTCGGCACAGGCGCGCAGGGCATCGTGTCTGTCTACGAACCTGATCCGCACTTTATCCTCAAATGTGACGAAGTCTGGCATGATGGGCGTCGCAAGCGAGCATTTGTTCCTGCCAACCACAGCAAAGCAGCTCTTGCTGTTGAGGATGTAGTATATAAGCGTCTAGGCTTTCATCCACATATCTTGAAGTACGCCGGCCGGGTATTAATTGCAGAAGAGACGTTTTCTCTAAAGCTCGAGCGAGCGAAGGGTGATCTACGCAGCTAAATGCTTGAATGTGCTGCTCCTACAAAGTAAATTCGTCTACAGATGGCCGTGCAGATCGCGGGCGGTATGGCACATATACACTCTCAGAATATCTTTCACTGCGACTTCAGCTGCCGTAACATATTTGTTTTCGAGGATTGGGTGGTCAAGATTGGTGATTTTGGAGGCTCTAAGATTGACGACAAAGAGCCGCTTGGTGCGGAGGAAGTTCGTTATGAGCTTCCTCTTCGCGAGAGGGAGATCTTCGCGTTAGATTGTGCTATCTACGAAATTATGATGTGGAAGAAGCCGTTTGCAGAAATAACAGATGGTGAGGTCGACGAGAACTACGCCAATGAAGTATTACCAAACACAAACGGATTGTCAGTAGGGATATTATTCGTGCTTGTTGGAAAGAAGAGTTTGCGGCGGCGAAGGATGTGGAGAGCGCTCTGAGGAAGCAACTTAAAGACACTCAAAACATGGGGAGTTTATCTTTGGGTGTGTCAAAACGTGACTTTGACTGGGTCTTACCAATTTTTGGTAACATCAGCTCCCAGCCCCTACTATAGGGGTGTGTTTCCGAGATAAGTAGAGGGCAGTTGGGTATTTTCGTTATGTTTTCATTCGATCGCCCGCTTGGGGATGCAAATCTAAACGTGGGCTGAGGTAGTGGTGAGGTAGCGATGATGGAGAGAAAGTTGGTGGTACTTTACATGGAAGAAAAGAAGTACCAAAGCGACATGAGATATGGATCTGGTAGTACATCTCTAGTGTGATACACTGTCTGCTCTATTTCCTTCTGCTGTCGACGACTGGTCACATTTGCACGGAATCTCCTTATGTCTACCCAAGTCGATCCTGAAAGTGCTGTGACCATCTTCTCGTAGGGCCTCAAACTATCGCTGTCGAACCTCCTCTATCGTTCTATACCTTATGTATAGTAAAATCGAGCTGGGCTTTTCGAAACATTTCGGTTTGGTATCCAACTCTTATCACTCAACAGCCAAAGCTTTCCTAATCCTTTAAAATTCTTTCAAAGCCCTCGTAACATACTTCTTGGGCACCACAAAAAGCGCTCTACTCTCTACACAAACCCTCCCCTCGAGTGTCTCCAGCCGTCCCTGCACCCAACACTTCCTCTCCGTAACACCCTGCTCGGGAAATGCTCTGATAACATAAAAGCTATTCGTGACAACAGGCTTGAGGTAATTCAGCTCCAGGTTCGCAGTCACGCCCGTCTTGCTCGGGAATTGTCTGATGGCGCACCGGCCTAGCGATTCATCCATCACAGTCGCTATAACACCGCCATGTGTGACACCCGGCCAGCCTGCAATCGCACCTCCAAACCACAAGACTGTGACTGTCTCGCCTGTCTCTGCGTTCTGGAAGATACGCTGGTAGCCTCCTAGGGCGCGAGCGCCTGCTAACGGGCCGGTCGTGAGGCGGGCTGAGCGTTCAGGGATGGGGAGACTGGTGTAGGCGTCGTGAGAAGTCCAGGCTGGGTCTGTGGAGAGGGATTGAACGATTGGGAGTTTCGAGGCTTGGGACGTGAGGTATTCTACCATTAGGTCGTCTTCTTTTGTGCCGGCTGGGGGGAGAGGGGGAGGCGCGAGGATGAGCCGTGTGTATTGGCCGGCTGTGACGCCGATGAGGAGGAATATTGTCGCGTAGATGTAGGGTCGGAGGGAGCGTTTGGGGGTAGGTTGGACGGATGGGGGGACTGTTTGGGGAGGCTCCGAAGAGGCGAATTGGGAGCGTAGGTCGGAGGGAGGTGGTGTTGCAGGAGGGGGTGCCGAGTATTGACGGATGTGGTGTTGAAGGAGAGAGGGTCTGCAGGATGATTTCGTTTGCGGCATATGTATACATCGTTGTAATGGTCGTGATATAGTTGCTCGCATCGCAGATTGCGCAGAAGCGCGTAGAGGTAATTGGGTAATCATGGCGTAGATGGGAAGCTTGGTGGATGGATTGCTTGGAGTTGAGATGGAAATTGAGGTCTTAGTTGGATCGGTCGTCTCTGAGCTTGGCCTAGCTACCGAAATACCAGTAGAGAATCCTTGAGCCGGGAATTGAAATGCGCCAGAGGTTATGTGCTGCCCTATTGTTGGAATGGAGTGATGATGCACCGTTGTCGCAAATGTCTGTGAAGTTGAAGCTCCGAAGCTTCAAAGTGAATTTAGCCTCGGCCTCCTCGGATTCGTATTCGCCTGCCTCGGCTCCTCCCCTATTTCATCAGCAAGTCTTGTCCCAAGTAAACAAAGATATGTGCGACATTCATTCTCCGTGGATTTTGGAATAGTGTTCTTTTGTAGCGAAAGAGCATCTATGTACTAAGAATTTTGGATGATTGGGTCGTGAGGGTCAGAATGTCGAATGATTATGGAAGCTTTCATCACTTCCTTTCCCTCCTCTTTCCCTCTCCTCCATATCATGATATGACACTGCCTACGTCAAACTCGGGGCACTCCTCTCCTCCTCCCTGCGCGTCAAAAACTTTCTCCTCCCCTCTATCTCCTGCTCCCTCGCTCCCTCCCCTTGCTCAAACCCAGGCCGATCCAAATACCAACAGATAAGATCACTTGTCTTCCCATTATCTCCAAACCTGGAAAAAACATCCTTCAAAACCTCTCCCTTCCTAGCTCCGCATTTCTTTAAGATCTTCTGACTTGCTATATTACCCGGGCTGGTCTTGCCTACTAGGCGATTGATGTATTTGCGTTCTAAAGCACCCGAGATATCGTCAGCAAAGATATGGTAGCGAGGAAGATAAGGGTCTGTTGTGTTAAAAGAGAAGGGCTGGATTATATACAGAGCAGCAGACCGGAAAAAAGAGGAAGAAGAGAGAAGACAAACCAGACATCCTCCAATACATATCCAAAAACATCCTCAACCCCTCTGTCGCAAACCCCCTCCCCCAGAACCGTCGCTCAATCACATACCCCACCTCCATACCCGATTCCTTATATCGATTCGTGCCTACAAACCCCACCATCTCGCTCTTACCCTCCTCTCTATCCCCATCTCCCTCTCCACCCTCCTCTTCGTTTCCCTCTTGATAAGAATCTTCGCAGTTCTCAGGGATCAACATCATAGCGAATTTCTCGATATCAGGATTCTCCTCATTCGGTAGGATCTTGAGTAGGAACTCCCGCGATTCTGAGACATTTTTCTTGACTGGGAAGGGACTGTTGCTGGGATGAGTACTAAGCGTTGGGATATAATTTTTTGCCTGAAGTGGTTGGAGGAGAGAGATGGATAGATGGGATGAAAATATAGAGGATAGAGGATATTTGAGAGAGGCTAGGAATAATGTAGGACTTACAACCAATATAACGATTCCTCGTTAATCCACAACTCATGGAAACCTTGCATGTGTTTCTCTGGATCCAAGGGCTCGAGGTATATCCTTGGCTTTTTGATATCGTCTTTTGTCCCCTTTAGCTCTGGGTGGTGAGATTGAGGGTTGGTGTTCTCTGGCATGGTTGGATATATCTTTTTCCCTTTTTCCCTTTTCCCTTTTTTCTTTCTTTCTTTCTTTCTTTCTTTCTCAATCGCCTTCTCGCCCAAACAGCTGGAGTATTTGAGCTAAGCTGAGCTGAAGAGAATAATCAAGGTATCGCGAAATTTCTCGAGGCCTGAGCTGTGGGAGATGAGTTTGGGTTGGCATGTGTGTGGGTATGGGTATGGACGGGTCTTTTGAAAGCTGACGTGAGGTGAGGATGGAAGTAAACAACAAGAGTGGGATGAGTGCTACGCGAGAGTGAGTCAGTCAGGGGTTGTAAGAGTAGAGAATTATGCCGTGCTTACAATTTCCCGAACCCTCTTCTTATACCGTTGTAGGAAAGAAATGGGAGATCTAAGCGCGACGAGAATGACTTTGATATAAGTGCTAAAGAAGATGATGGGCGAGTCGCTAGGTTCGAGCAGGTAGTACTCCGGAATGGAAGATGGAGGGGTAATCACGTGGTAGAGGGGTATTTATGTGTGACAATGACTCAGAAAAGGGGCAAACGGATTGAAAGGAGTGTATCGTTCGTTCATATCTCGTATCTGTACATATAATGTACATATCCTAAGGAGTGCTGGGCATACTAATGCCTATCCCCACTGACCCATTCCAATCCCATTGCTCCATTTCAAACCGTAGCCTAATGTTTTCCTTCCAAAAATTTCCCTTTTCCTCTTCCCTCCTGTCATGACTACAACTCCTGCACGAAAGGCATCAACCTCTCCTTCAACTCTTCAACATCCATATCCTCCTCGGCCTCCTGCGCGGCACCAGGTGTCTTAGGCGGGATCAGCACCGAGCTAACGACATGAATGACACCATCCTTCGCAATACCATCCTGAACAGCCACGCTCGAGAAGCCATTAATCTTGATACTGATCAATCCACCATATCGCGCCACATCAATACTAAGACTCTTATCCTCCAGCAATGTCTGTAGATCAACATGGAAATACCCCTTTGGGATGCCCTCCTGCTCAACCTGTGACTGCTCTTTATAAAACGCATCAGAGTACAGAGTCTGATTGGCAACAACATGATACTTCAACAGCGCCTTCAAGTATTTCTCGCCGTATTTCGAGAAGAGAAACCCGTTGATCCTGGGCCCGAGTTTCTTGAATGCCCAATTCGAGGGTGCGAATAGGGTACCTCCTGAGTGGGGGGCGTCTGCGATGGCGTCCGCGAGCCCGGTCTTGACGAGTGCTAGTTCGAGAGTGCTGAATTCGCCGGGGACGAGCTCGACGATCTTGAGGGCTGGGGGAGGGGGGAGGATGAGGGAGTCGACGCCGTGGATTACGCCATTGGTTCCGAACTAAGGTATGTTGTTAGGAGGAGTCATGGGATAATTGAATGATGTTGTGGAAGAGAAGAATACTCACGATGTTGACGGCTACGATACGGCTGTAGAAGTTGACGCTGAGACCGTGGAAGAGATTGACACCAACACGCAGTCTCTGCGGGTTACCTCCGAGAGAATCCTCACCAAGTGCTGTAGGGATCGTGTGAGTAACCAGGACTCTGCCAGCGGGATAGAAGTCTGGAGAGACGTGATAGGAGAGGACTTTCTTGATCAGTTCCTTAGAAGGCTTCTTGTGTCCTTTTGGGAGTTTCTCAAAAGCCTTGTCCGTTGGCGCAAAGACCGTGTAGTTGGCCGCTGTGCCGTTCAATATCTTGACTAGGTCTGGGTACTCGTTGATGAGCTCTGCCAGTTTCGTGGTATACTTGCTGCTTGCAATGAGCTCGTACACGGTCTTGTTTGGGCTGTGGTGGCCATGTCTGTGATGGGGTGGCTTGTGGTGTGGAGGGCCATGATGAGGAGGTTTGTGGTGAGGATGGTCGAAGATATCAACATCTCCAAGGGAGGATTCAAGCCAAGCCTTAGCATCGAATTTCATCATCGAGGTGTGGCATTCGAAGGTTGTCTTTGCTGTCTCGGTAACCTCCAAGGCGGCATTGATAGCATTGTCGATGGCATTCTCAGAGAATGCAACAGTATCCTTGAATGTATCTTCAACACCAGACCAGACAGAGTCAATATTGCCAGAGATTCTGTCCAAGAAAGTCTGAGGTTCTTTCTTGGATTCGAGGACAATCTGGTTGGTTAGCTCATCGTCTGGGATGACGAAAGCTGTGGAGATCGCCGCAAGCGGCAGAAGGGTAGTAGCGAACTTCATGTTTGATGAATTGATGATGGTGAGGAAAGAGGAAGGTTCGACAGAGAGGAGAGGAAGTGAGGTGAGGTCGGGAATCAAATGAGCTAAGCTTGATGACGCTCAAGCTTTCTCGTAACGAATGAGACGGCACGGCTGTCTCGCAAGAAAGTAAAGCACAGTAAATAGACGGATGAATCGGATGATATCCTCTCTACTGTAGCAAGCTTTGTTTCGAACTCAGATATGAGGGATTAAGGAGACTTTGTATTCGCAAATGAACAGCCAGGAACTTGGAAGGATACGAAATACGGTCGATGTCCACTCGGACTCTCGTCCAATTCCTGTTCCATCACCTCATGAGGCTGCAAGCTTGCGCGTCTTCTGGTAGACGAGGACGGGAACGGGGATGGTGGCATCAGCACTGGAATCTCATCATCACCAATCCCTCGACGCCCATGTCCATTCCCATTGGTGAGGGAAAAGATCTAGAGACCTTGGCGCATGAGGATCCTTGTGCATTACCCCTCGATCGGCACAATCAACTTGCCGATACTAGAATGCCATGCGAGGGGTGAGACCTGGCGGAAGAGAGAAATGCATTCGAAACGAATGTAAGATATGACAGGAAGAGACGTAATTAACTAGACAATTCAGAAGATTCGACGGCAATTGAGACGAAGTGCAATAAAGTGAGGATATAATCTACAATGAGGGAGACAACGTGCCGAGAAAAGCCGAAACAAAACAAGCTGATGAGACCACAGCGTCATCATACTGATTGACTGATAACGATAACCGATAAGAATTCCAGCCAAGGAATGCGGGGGATGGGTGAGAACCCAATCTCACCTTCCTGGTATATCTTCACTATCCCTCGCTTCCAGCTTGTATCAACAAACATGTTAATACCTATCTCTTCTCACTCTCAAATCATCCTCCTTAGTCACCCTTTGTGCCTCGTTTCAATCACGTTTCTCTTCAACGACCCGAGGTGCTCTGCTCTTCCCGAAATCAGCAAGGATCACAATCAAGCTTTTCCAAGCGGGGCATATCCGCTTCTAATCCATTACGTCGTCCGTCGGGATATCCTCCTTGACCTTCTCAAATCCACAACTCCCTTTTCCCTCGCTTCCGATTT
The DNA here is from genome assembly GCA_017366145.1 of Cadophora sp. M221. Lineage (NCBI taxonomy): Eukaryota > Fungi > Ascomycota > Leotiomycetes > Helotiales > Ploettnerulaceae > Cadophora > Cadophora sp. M221. The sequence continues at coordinate 20,959 of JAFJYG010000175.1, read as the reverse complement.
GACGGCGAATATAAAACTGTCCTCCAATTGACCAATTATCTCCATGAATCTGAGATGGCAAAAGAGTGATATTTGTATTTACTATCCGTGAATGTTCTAGTGAACAGCTTCAAGTGGGGTGTGTCGTCATTAGTTTAATGATCGAGGTGTTTTTCTTTATGAAAGGATTGAGACATTTTGTGTCAACATATCTACCTTTAAGTACAGCACTGTTCTGCTTCCTACTCATCTCTTGGACTTTTGTCACTTTCTCTCTTCCTTCTCAATATCAGACACACATCCATAGTTCACTCAACTCCTAATCAATCAAGCAACCAACAAATCACAATGTCTCTCGCTCGCCACGTTCGTCCCCTTCTATTCCCTCCCCTCTCTCTACCAGTAGCCTCACCTAACTCAACCCCCACAGGTCGACCCCGACTCCATCATCCAAAACCTCCGCTCCCTCCACATCAAAGATGCCTCAAAGAAGCACATCCACAGCCATGGCGGTACTTCACACATCACCCCCTACAGCACACGCTATGCCAGTAAGCAGGAGATCTCTAAGTTCGAGATCCCGAAACATGGTGCCCCAGCCGATGCTGTGCATCAGATGCTCAAGGATGAGCTGGATTTGGATGGGAGGCCGAATTTGAATTTAGCTAGGTACCTGAAATTATCTTCCTTTCTTAACTCTCTACCTTTCTACTTGTTTGTTAATTTTATTATATTTGATACATTTGAGTCACGAAGAAAGTGGCCGAGAGACGTACAGTGAGAGACGACCCAGCTAACGTACACCCCTCCTAGTTTCGTAGGCACATACATGGAAACCCACGCCGAGCAGCTCATGTTCGAGAACATATCCAAGAACATGTCCGACGCCGACGAATACCCTGCCATGATGGCCATGCACGCCCGCTGCATTTCCATAATTGCCAATCTCTGGGGCGCCTCGAAATCCGAAAAAGCAATCGGATCCGCCACCACGGGCTCAAGCGAGGCCATCCACCTCGGCGGTCTCGCCATGAAGAGACGCTGGCAGGAGAAGAGAAAAGAGCAGAATAAGAGTACCGAGAAACCTAACATCATCATGGGCGCCAACGCACAAGTTGCGCTCGAGAAATTCGCGCGGTATTTCGAGGTCGAGGCCAGGATTCTGCCTGTTAGTGAGAAGAGTAACTTCAGGCTTGATCCCGAGCTCGTGAAGGAGAATATCGATGAGAATACTATTGGTGTATTCGTTATTCTAGGAAGTACTTATACGGGACACTACGAGCCAGTGGAGGAGATCTCGGATATCCTCGAGGCGTATGAAGCGGAGACGGGAGTCGATATCCCGATCCACGTTGATGCCGCGAGTGGTGGGTTCGTCGCTCCGTTCACGCATGCTGGAGCGGGTAAGAACGGGAGGACGAAGTGGAATTTCGAATTACCCCGTGTAAAGAGTATCAATACATCGGGCCATAAATTCGGACTTGTTTATGCTGGTGTGGGCTGGATTGTCTGGCGAGATGAGAAGTTCTTGCCTAAACACCTGGTTTTCGAACTCCACTACCTAGGAGGCACGGAGGAGTCTTATACGTTGAACTTCTCACGTCCAGGTGCGCAGGTCATTGCACAGTACTACAATCTGATTCACCTGGGCTTCTCAGGTTATCAATCTATCATGGAGAATTGTATGGCGAACGCGCGGCTGTTGTCGAAATCGCTTGAGGCGACTGGATGGTACACGTGTGTCTCGGACATTCACCGCAAGGAAGGCGTGCATGCTCTTGCGAAAGGGGAAGCCAGTGTTCAAGGCACAGACGATGAGACGAGCGCGGATTATAATGCTGGGCTGCCGGTTGTGGCGTTCCGCTTTTCTGATGATTTTAAGAAGGAATTCCCGCATATCAAGCAGGAAAATATCAGTAATCTGCTGAGAGCGAAACAGTATATCATTCCAAGTACGTTACCCTTTTCCTAGTTTGTTTCCAATTTCTGTTTTGTGGTGTTTGAGATCGTGGAGTTGCGCTTCGCTCGTGGCTGTGGTTGAGGTCAGAGCATTCGGGGGATAAGCGAAGTCGTGTTTTGATGAACTAATGCGGGGTGTGCACAACAGACTACCCCCTCCCACCAAACGAAGACAAAATCGAAATCCTCCGCGTTGTAGTTCGAGAGAGTATGTCTTTTGACCTCCTCGACAGACTTATCAGCGATATCTGCGTCACGACGCAGAGCCTCATCGTATGTTCCTTATTTCCCCTCATTTGCTACCCGTATTTCTCCTCCCTCTCCAGACCCCTCTTTTCTCTCCCTCGTTCCCGCATGGAATAATGACTAACGACCACGTGGGACTCCGATACGCAAGATTTGAGTGTTTTGGTGCAGGGCAAGAACAATACCGTTGAGAAGGAACATGGTACGGTTGGAACGCAGCACTACAAGGGCCAAGGAAAGGGAGGGAAGAGACCGATGAATGAGGGTGTGCATAGAGCGGTTTGCTAGATAGACCAGATTGAAAAAGAAATAGTTTTGGGGAGAAGAAGATATGTGATTCGTTTGTTGGTCTAAGCTGGAACAGAGTAAACAAATGGCAATGATTTATCTCGGTCATCAAACGCTGCGGGGTATAAGCTTGACCATCTCATTTAAGATTTGATTTGCATTTTTATCTGAATATATATCTGAATATATATCTGTATATATATCTGTATATTTAAATAAAACTTGTGATCCGTTTTCAATGCTCCGTATAGGCGTTGTATCGTATACTTTCACAACACCAAGAAATCAAATTCAAAAAAGGGAAACTCAAAGCATCTAACACTTCAGTGAATACCAACCCAATCCTACCCCACCTAATCCAGTCTACTAACCTACTCTTTTTGTTGCATATCGCAGGGGGCTTATATCATCTTATCTCAGAATCTCACTCAAACCCCCAAAATCGTGAAAACCTCAATCTCATTTCATCCAGCCAAATCCAACAAAAATCGCCACACCTCCTTATTTTCCTGAAAGTTCACTTCTAACCCCGATGCTTGATTTTCTCATATTCTTTGGAATTTGAAATTCCACGGAAATAACTTCAAAGATGTAAATTTTGGAAATGAGTGGCATGTGATGTGCAGATTTCTGAGATTTCACTAAATTTCATATTCTGAGGCATTTGAGTATTTTATTTACTTTACTCAGAATTCGAAATTCCACGAGAATTGCTTTCATGAGAGTAATTTCGAAATGACGGCACTGCGATGCGCAACAAAACTTTGGGCGGGGAAAGGGGAGGAGGTGAAAAAGAGAAGAAATTCCGATTCCACTAAATCTTACACTTTCCATTATTTCGCTTTCTTTCCTCAGAATCCAAAATTCCGTAAGAATCGATTTCAGAGTGTAGATTTTAAAATAAGCGGACTGCGACGTGCAACAAAACTTTTGAGCAAGGAAAAGGGAGGCCTGTCAAAATAGAGAAGAATTCAGATTCCATCAAACTGGCACTTTCGACTATTTCACTTGCTTTCCTAATATTTCGGAAGATTCATAGATTAGTAGATTTCGTAAATTCCCAAAGTTTCGAGAGTTTCAAGACTGCGATGTGCAACAAAACTCTTTGTTGATGACGAAAGGAGGGAAGCGAGAGGACTGAAGCGGGTAGAAGCGAGGAGGTGAGAAAATTGGAAAGATTCACTGTTATGTAGTTCAACTTCAACAAACGAGTCGTAACCTTTTGTACTTCTATATCGTAGGATTAATTTCTATTCTCATCAACCTATCACAGAACAACTACACTGTGCGAAGCCATCCGACTCATCACAGACTAACTAGTCGAGCCGTATTCAATCTTTGGAGTTCCAGGCTTATATGCCGAGCAGTAAGTTCGATAATCGCAAAGCGGCGGCGCGGATCCGCCTGGACATGATGAGTCCTGGTAAGTGGATTCTACAAGTCCGCAACGGGCCCTGAAAGTTCCAATCTCACAAAGTTCGATCATATGCTGTCGAGCGCCGCCGCCCAGATAGATAGAGCCTTGCGTTTGTTGTAGGCTGCTACTGTAGGTTATGCGACCACAGTTGCCGTCGACTACCGTGGAGTATGATTAGCAATGGATCTTGCTCAGCTCGCTTTCCGGTGAAAATATGGTTGGGATGTTGCAGGGGCATACCTTGAATGGTCCACGTGTTGCCGTTGGGATCAACAATGTTGTTGAAGTAGAACGATGTGTCATCAGAAGCCCATCTCTTGCCAGCCTGAAGCCAGAACAGATATTGTGAACTGCAGGGTATTTGGTCAGATTCGCGCTTATCAAACAGAGATCTCGAGTTGCCAGAACTTACTCCGAATAGAACTGCACTGTAATGGAATCTCCCTCCAGTATACTTTGATAATTGCTAGGGAAAGGTGAGCTCCTGGACGACTTTCTTGAGAATCTTGAGGTGGTATGAAAAGAACATACAAGCAGTGGGCAGTAACGCAAATTGGAGTCGGGCCTGACGGTCCTGATGGAGGCGTCGGCGGCGAGTCACCCCCGTTTCCTGGTTGGACTGGGTCTAGAGTACAAGGGCATCCGAAGTAGTTGTGCAGGCATACTGTACTCCCAGTTGGGGTGATGGCTCCATTACAGCCACCCGAGGAGCAGGATCTCTGGCCTCCACAAGTTGACTTTGGTTATCGATTGTCAGCCCAAGGTCCCACAAAGATGGAGATAAAGATGGACTTACTGCGACTGCTAGGCAAGGACAGCCCGGGAATTTCCCTGTACAAGTTGGTGGGCCCTGGCTGGTCAAAAACGCTCCATTACAGCCATTTAGATCGCAATTCTGCATATTGCCGCATGTTTTCTAGAACATCAGTTAGTTGCAGTAACAAGCACGGTCGAAATCATAGGAATGGGCTTACGGAAGTTGCAGTACAGGCACAGCCCTTGAAATTGCCTGAACAACGTGCCACTCCACTTGCATCGTATGTGCCAGCACAGCCGTTCATATCACAGCTCTGGCTGGTTCCACACGTTGTGGAGGTAGGAGTACACTGGCAGCCTTTGAAGAAGTTAGTACATTGGGGAGTCACATCTAATCCTAAGAATCTGCCAACGCAGTTGCCCCCGTCACAGCTCTGAGGTCTCCCACAAGTGTTGATCGTCGATTGGCATTGGCATCCAACAAAATTGCCCGAGCAATAAGCGAGGCCATTCGACAGGTCGAACTTCCCGGCACAACCATTTGAATCACAGCTTTGCTGGGCTCCGCAAGTATTCCCAGTTGCTTGACATTCGCAACCGTAGAAGTTGTTAGTACAGCGTGCGTACGGAGCGGAGCCCCAGAATGCACCATTGCAGCCGTTCATATCGCAGCTTTGGCGTGGACCACAGGTATTGGCGGTCGCTGTGCACTCGCAACCGATGAAATTGCTGGTACATTGAGGGAATGGTGAAGAACTCAGGAATTTCCCATTGCAAGTGTTGAGATCACAGCTCTGCCGCGGTCCACAAGTGTTGGCCGTTGCTGAGCATTCGCAACCTACGAAATTGCTGGTGCATTGAGCGTAAGGTGCCGAACCAAGAAACTTTCCATTACACCCATTCAGATCACAACTCTGATGTGGACCGCAAGTATTCGATGTAGCTGTACACTCACATCCAACGAAGTTCCTGGTACATTCGGCATAGGGAGTTAAACCTGGAAAGGCACCAGCACATCCATTCATATCGCAGCTCTGATGCGCTCCGCAGGTGTTTGATGTGGCATCGCAATCACAGCCGACGAAATTTCCTGAGCACTGCGGTAGTCGAGTAAGTCCAGAGAACTTGCCGGCACAACCGTTGAGATCGCAGCTTTGAGTTTCACCGCAGGTAGTAAGTAGCCCTGCAGTACACTCACATCCAACAAAGTTTCCTGTGCATTTGGGGTAAACCGAAAGTCCTGTGAATGCCCCAGCACACCCATTCAGATCACAACTCTGATGGGGCCCGCATGTATTCGCCGTTACCGTGCAATTACAGCCAACAAAGTTGCCAGTACATTGTGGGTAAACAGAGAGTCCGTTGAATGCACCGGCACAGCCATTCATGTCGCAGCTCTGTTGTTGTCCACAGGTGGTCGACGTTGTTTTGCACTGGCAGCCCTTGAGCGGTCCAGCTGTACATTGGGCATGTACAACCAGGCCACTAAAGGCGCCGGCACATCCATTTAGATCACAGCTCTGAGGAGGTCCGCATCCAGTGGGGACTGAAGGCATAGTGGAGAAGGTAATTGCATAATCCAGAACTGTCAGTATGTCGATGGGTCCAATACCAGGGCTCGAGATCGTAGTGGCAGTTGGGGTTGATGGCGCGCACACCTCCGTATTCACACAATCTCTGTATGCCGTATACAAGTAGATCATGAAAGCTTGTCCTTCGGGTGAGCCAGTAACGTACTCAGTTCTACTGAGCCAGCCATATGGATCAACCGCAGGGCTGAAGATACCACCTGCTTCATGATTTGAGAGAGATTTCCGGTTTGTATCAGCCCAATCTATGTACTTTTGGGGAAACATTCCTGGATCATTGACAGCCATGCGATACGCGACAGCCGAAAGAAGTGCGGTTCCGGAGATTTCGCCGAACCAGCTTCCATCGTCGAGATAGTTGTGTAAGAGGCCATCCTGTAGGCTTGAACTCATAGCACCGTCGAGAATTTCCTTGATCCAGCCCTTGAGTTGAGCTGCTTGAGAAGTCATGCCGGAAGTGCCAGACCACTTCTGTAGAGTGTTCAGCACGCGCGTCATGCCGAAAGCCGCCCATCCATTGCCGGTAGCCCAGAGACCTGTATCTTGGGACTGTGGGCCAATGATATGTCGCCAGTTGAGAGTCCCGCTGGCTTTTAACACATCACGTTGCAAACCGCACTGCTTTACAATCTCGGCCATCAAAGTAGCATTATTCTGTTGAACAGCCAGATATGCCACTAGAGAAATCCAAATACGTTAGAGATGAAGATACTCGAGCGGGGCAAAAGTATTGGGCGTAACTTTTTTGTGAGACCTACAAAATGGAAAAGACATTGCCATGTTATCAGCCCAGATTTCCGCCACATCTCCACGCTGAGAAATGGCCCCATTACTCCATCTCGGAGCTTGGTTGAGAATGTAGTCACCCTGACGTTGAGCTGCATCCGTATACTTGCTGTCCGAAGTACCAAGCAGGATAGCCGACACACCTAGCGAAGCTGGATCCCCAACAGCGCCGTCTGGGACGAGGATTTGCAATTGGGTGCTGATAAATTGCTTGGCGTAGGAAAGGGCGAGAGTGTTGGCGCTCACTGAAGGAATTTTGCCATTCGGAAACGGATTCGAAGCGAAGACGGAAATATCATTGTCGTATAACTCCAACAAGGCCTCGGCGGCAGTTCCCCATTCCCATGAATGTGAGGCCTTGTTCATCATCACTTGGGCGGCCTCGTAGACATCGAACCCTGAGTTGATGACGTCTGCGACGCACGTGGTAGGAAGGATGGCAAGAATGAATGAGACAAATATCTCATATTGGTGGAAGAAGTGCATAATGACGATGGTTTCCCTCACTCGCAGTGCCAGCCAAGGCTGGAGTGAGTTCTTCTTGAGGTAGGTTGAATGAGAGAAGGGAGAGATGAGGCGGCACTGGGACAAGGTTATATTCTCCACTCCTTCAATGGTCAAATTAGTTGGGCATCTGCTAGGGCTGTGGCAGAATAAAGCACCCTTACCCAGCCCTATAATAAATATGTCTGGGTTGCTACTGGCTGCTTGTTTATCAATGATACTACACGGAGGTACAGCTGGTCCTGGCATCTCTAGCCCCCTGTTTTCCTCGGCGTTCTTTTCTCCCCTTGTGATCACAACGGTAACAGACAAATTAATCCACAAAAGTTACACCGTTATTTTCCGCAAGGCCTAGAGAGTACAAAGACATTTCTGTTAATGTAAGCGGACTTCTTATAATGAAGTTATCGTATGTTGAAGTTGGGAGTTCGGTGACCCCGCGTCGCCAAAGGGGAAGGATGTCTGCTGTACCTTTGTCTAGATACGGACACAAAAACTATGTGTAATTTTGGGCGGGACAGAGAGAAAGAAAGAAAGAGGATGTGCGTGTAATTGGAGGGGCAAGAGATTACCATTTCCGGTAAAGCTGTACCTACAGCAATCATGTGTGACTCTCAACCGTTGAGTTTCAGCCCCCATTCTGCAAACTACTAGCTCGGGTCCAGTTCGGTGTGTAGGGGAATCAGTACATGGTGTCTGATTGTTGTCAGGAAAAGCCAGCCGCGGCCGACAGGCTACACGGAGCTTTTGGTGAATTAGGTAGAGTTCCCGTCTTTTCTCACTTGGCAGCCGGTTCTTTTGTCACCGAGCAGCGGGTGAGGTGAGGTCAAGCTTCAGCCCCCGGCTTCGGGAGTCACCCACTCATAGCCGCTGAATACAGACTGTGAAGACGACGAAATAAGCTCTGTCTGCATTGCTCATTCATCATATCTTTAATTTTACCCGGTAAGCAGTACAGTAAGAGTTGAACCACATGGACAATACTTCCCCCTACTTAGGTAGTACTTCGTACTGTACCCTCCAAACCTCCGAACCTCGCAAGCTTCTCAGGTACTGTAAACATGGGCTTCTCGCGTATTGCACACACAGCAACTGGCCCTGGCATTGGCCCTGGCATTTACCCACCTGCCGCTTATTATTAAGCGGTCAACATGAGAATTCAGTCTGTGGCTTCGGGGCTGAAAGAAGTGCTGAGTCAGATCTGCAAATATTTGCAGCACCTTTCCCCTATCATCGACCAATTCCACGATTCTTCATCCGATCTTTGTCTGATCCTTGAGGCCTTGAGGGGCTGACTCCCCAGTATCACGGAGGCGATGGCCGTAAGCATCCATAAACCCTGAATCTCTGGCCTTGTGGACATGAACCGACCACCTTGCATGATATCTACCTGCCGCTTGTGGAACCGATAGAAGTTTATTTTGATTCCTCGTGGAATTCCCTGTCCTTGTGGCAGGGTGGACCGTTGGCCTTCATTGTTGCTCAAACTTCCCGGCCTGACTACCTAGGTATTCCATAGCAGAAATTGAATAGACACATAATATACATACAGACATACATACCTAGGCACACACTTACATATTATCATCGAACTCGACCTCCACCACGAATGCCCACTTACCCGTGAACATCTCTCTTCCTTCCCTCTCTCTCTCCTTTTCAGGGGCTGCATGACAGTCACGTGCCTTCCACCTTCTCTCAACATGGCCCTGCGCACAACCATCCCTATGTTCCTGCATCTGCTATTCCTCGTCGTCATCGTTTGCGTAGCAGCTCCCGCTCAGTTTGGAGAGCCTTTCTTATCCTCGAATGCGTCTCTGCTGAGCCTCAAAAGAAGCACCTCACAGGATCCCTCATGTCCTTCCGGATTCCTGTGCGAGCAGACTGCCTGCCCGGCAAATGTCGTTTGTCCTTCGGGAGAACGATGCGTCAATTTTGAAGGGACGCTTGGATGTGTTCCCAATGCTGGATTGTCCTTCTGTGCCATTAATCCCGAGAGCCGTCTAGCAGTGGGGTGTAATCAGGGAGTTTGCTGGTGAGTGAAGTTGATACGCAGGCTTCGGTCTGGTGGCGATGGATAGGACCTATAAATTAAGCAAAGCTGACCGTGTTCTGTAGCCACGGCAATTGTTACATTGACAAAACTGTCTGTTGCGATAGACCAAGTGTTCAGTGTTCCGTGGGCCAACTTTGCAATGCATGCCCGTCTGGCCAGACCTGCAATGCCAACAGCTGTAGTGGTGACCCAAATACAGATCCACCAACGACAACAACTACAAAGCCGACAGATCTACCGGTACCCACTACGACTCCAGTCAATCCCACTGTTGTGCCGACCGCAGGAACCTTCAAGAGCATCGGCTGCTTCGCTGATGCTGATGGTAATAGAGTGCTCACCAACGGCTCCTCCGTTGATCATAGCACAACTGGCATGACTGTTGAAAAATGCGCCGAGCTCGCCAACGGATATCAATACGCGGGCGTCGAAAATAACGGGTAAGTCAAAGTCATTTGACTATGAATAGCCATCTCGATAGACTGGTTCCAATCGTCGAAAATTTCGCACTTAGCATTCTGCTAACATGATCCTTAGCGAGTGTTACTGGGGCGATCTCCTATCTTATCAGACAAGTAAGAACATAGCAGAATGCAATGACTACTGTAACGGCGATCTTACTGAGATCTGTGGTGGTGAAAATCGCATTCTCCTTTACCAAGACGTGGCATGGGTACTGCTCACAGATGCTGAGTACGCAGCAGCACTTCAAGAGTTCCAAGCTTTATTGCAACAGTTACAAACAGCAGTGGCAAAATGGCATCAGGATCTGAATGCATATTACGCCGCCATAAAGGAAGCTGCACCGAAAAGGAGAAAACGAGCGTCGGTATCGCTTACCCAGCAGGGAATCACACTCAATCTTGACCGTGAAGCCATACTTCAGATTATGAAACCCAAGACAATAAGTAAGTTTCGATCCCGCTGGCAATTCCTGCGCTGACTTGAACACTTCGCGCTAATGAATTTGAACACAGAGTTGAAGCTCATATCACTTGATTATTACCTGAAGATCAAAATAAATCAAAGACAAAAGGTTCGTCGCTCTCAAAATATGAAAGGTGGAGGCTTTGTCTCGTAAGTTCACAGCTAATTTGGTCGCAGAATGCCGAAGCAGCTGCCAAAGAATTCAAGGATGGTAAGCACTCGGTCCCCAGAAACCTAACCTAAACCCTCTTATTAATGATATCAACTAGCGGAAACTTTCATAAACACCGTGACTGAAGAGATCGCCAAACCTAACTTACCAGTCGAGATCATCGGGGAGGGCGTTATCCCCACAGCAGCTCAGGTCGAAGCTGTATCTACAGTGGTGACAGCTGGCACAGAAATTGTTTGGAAATGAACTGTCAAGACCCTTGGGAAACTCACTAACCAATGTAAAATCTAGGCGGCGACTTTAGGTGGAGCAGCTGTGATCGTCGACGGAGCTGTCGTTGCGGTAGCTACCGGAATATGTAAGAATTCCTATCTCAGAAGCGGACGATACTTTCAATTCGTTTGATTCGGAATGATTCCCTGTCCAACGATGCCATTCACTAATGATTTAAATACAGTTGCAACCCTTGCTGCAGTTCTCGCCCATTTCCTTCCTGCAGGTCCACCAGGAGGAGGAGGTAACGACCCTCCTGCCACTACAACAACCAAAACGACGAGCAGCTCATCAACATGCTCCCCAACTATGTCACCCACAGCTATGGTGATCTTGATGACAGAAGATGCGACAGCGGCGCAATACAAAGACCTAGTTCTGAGCATCCCAGACGCACCCAATCATGTGGAGATCTTCTACGAATTGGTCAACTTTCGAGTTTTGATAGCAGACATCAATGATTGTGATATCAAGAGGCTATGGGATAACCCCATTGTGGAAGCAATGAGTCGCGATGGACCTTATATTCTCGATGATGAAGCAGATGCCCCTATAGCGGTTACGAAACGCAAAGCCGACAACGTGCCGCATAAAGAATTCAAGCATAGTGTGAGAGACGAGTCGAATGTTACCTTTGGCTTGTCAGGACGTACCTTGGATGAATCAATTGAGTTCAGAACTCAACCCAACAGTCCATGGCATCTGAAACTTGTCAGTGGCCTCTCGCATCAAATTGGAGCTGGATTGAACGGGCTCTTTTACGACTTCCCGGGCTACCTGTTTGCAGATAGATCGGTCGAGACCGCGACCCATGTGTCAGAGGTCAATTTGTATATACTTGACACAGGAATAAGAATCACACACAGTGTAAGTCTTTTATTGGGTCTCGAAGCACCGCTAATTGTTCTATTTAGGACTTTGCTGGCAGACAAGTAACTGCGCTCGACGCTACTGGAACCGACGCCACCGATAAGATTGGCCATGGCACCCATATGTGTTCTGTTTCAGCTGGCAACTACGCCGGAGTGGCCAAGAATGCAAACATAGTATCCGTGAAGAAGAGCAATAATGTTGGGGTAATAACCCGGGCGATTGGCATGATCCTGGATGATGTTGCCAGGCATGAATTCCAGGGGCGAGCCGTGATCAATATGTCTTTCGGTTAGTCCGTCCCAATCCTCCATCGTGGCAGTCATGCGAGTTAGTCGGTCCATGTTATATAAAAAAAGACCTAGCTGCTCATACCTTCGATCACAGGTGCGGAATTAGGAGATTTGTTTCCGGATTCTCTTCCTCAGGGAGCACAGGGACCACGCATAGACATCATCGGGGCTATGCTCCCACGCCTGTACCAAAGCGGCATCGTGGTAGTCTGCAGCGCTGGCAACTTCGGAAATTTCGAACTCCCTCTGACTGACAAGACTCCACGAATGCACGGCGGGAGAGACACACCACTGATCGTTGTGGGAGCGACGACAGACGATGAGCGGCGCTGGTACAAGTCGCAGGTCGTCGATCTGAACGACCAGGGAATCCTCACCATCTACGCCAACGGTGTTAACGTCCTTTCCGCCGGGTATAAAGATGACGACGCCTATACGATCGCGAGCGGTACCTCTGAAGCAACAGCCTTGACTTCGGGACTGATCGCATATCTCATCTCTAACGACGTGCTACAAGCCGACCTCATGAGAGGCAGCCTCAACAATTTTGCATCCGCTGTGAAAGCGCACATTCGCCAGCTGGGCACTAGCATGAAGGGCATCTCGCGCGTGGACCCCGTGGATGGATCCCCGGATATCGTTCCTCGTGTGTCGAACGGTGAGGCTATTGAGTGTCCTACGCAGAATGGTCAGGTGGCCCAGCCGGTGTACCAAGTGCCTCTCGACTCTCAGGAGATCTTGCCAGCTGCATATCCTACGATCCTCGTTTCTGAAGGGTTGGAAGTGGTTGTGCCGCAGAATCAGTTGGTAAGTCACACCACACCCACGCCACTCTTTCCCTTTCCTTTTAGATCACCACTCCTCACCTTGGACGAGAAATCTCTCTCCTCCTCCTCCTCCTCCTCCTCATTAAGAACTGCTAACTAACAACTCTTCTCATAGCCTTCGTGTGTTCGACGGCCTTAATATCACAATCAAGCGTTCAAATTGGATGGGCTGGCCGCGGCGGATATCTAGATTCAGAATATACATGCATAGCGATAGATCGTTTCAATGATGTGTTCAATGATGTGTATTTTACACATCTCACAATAATGCCAGCCGTGTGATCTACATGTAACTACTTATTGAAAAATAGCTCGCCTTTCCTTCGCCCCAGCTTCCCATCGAGCAGATGCTCTGATGTATTATCACAAGACGAGAGAACGAACCGCCATGGTTTCCCCGCAACAGTCTTGACAAGATTGAGTGGCAAAGTACTTAATTCTGATGTCTAATCAAGTCTAATCATAACCATCAACTCGCTGAAATCAAAGCATTCATTTCTCACTGTACAGTGCGTAATACTTCTAGCCCCCCCTCCCCCAGGTACCTTTCTGCTGTCCACCAGCTAGCTGGTTGAGCTGTCTTACCAATTTTCTGTCTGAAAAACTAACGTTCTCTGTCATTTTGCACAGCCTTAATTCCTATTCCTCGTTTCATATTCTTTCTCACCCTCTTAATTTTCTTCTTTCTGTTTTTTCCTTTCTGTAATGCACCTTCTCCCAACACAGAAATAAAAACGAACACACGATAAACGATTCATTTTTCCTTCTCAATCTCTCAAACACATCAATGATGGTAATATTAGAATCTCCAGATCTCATATCGAGTTTAACTGTACATGCAAAGGAGTTGTATATCCCCTCACCTTCACTCTTCCCAACTACCGCCTCTTAAATACAACACAGGGAGCGAGTATTAATAAACAGAAGAGGTGGATCGAAGTGAAGTGAAGTGAAGAGGAAGAAAGGGGAAAGTAAGCAATCTATACCACCTCTGACAGATATATCACAACCTAACAATATATTTTCCCACCTCGTCTGCAAGCAGTGTCACAGACAGATCGAAGCGGTCCAACATTCGTGTCCCGGTGAAGTGGATTTTTTTATTACCCGAAGTACCTAGGTGTATGAAATTCACCCTGAAGGTCAAACCTAGACACTTTCTTAAATGTCAAAGTTCTAAAATAAATTAAGAGGCTTTTTAAATATGCTCACATTAATTCATGGACACAGGAAAGAGAGCGAGCGAGGCTACTGGCTTGGGGACTAGACAGTGAATGGTCATCCCGAGACCAGAGGACTGGAAAGGCAATTTTACATCTCACAGTGCTGTTATTTCTCACTCCGAAGTCACAAGTCTCAAGAATATAAGACACACCCATGAATCTTGAACGGGGATATCATCTCCTCTCAGTCTCTCATGCACCAAACCAAACCCAAGCGGAACCAGACACGGTATCGGAATCCCCATATTACAGGAAACATCTCACAACTAACTCATAGCCGTCACATCGAAGGTCAAATCTTTATCTTTCAGTGTATTTATTGTATTCAGTACCTATACTCGTCTCACCGAGCCTTGTTAGGTTAGGCGGCTGGGGATTACGTCTTATTGATGGTGGATTTATGTATTTATAGGATACGGATGGTTCGGGCAGCAATGAAAAGCATCACATCACATGCCGCTTTATTGAAAAGAAAAAGGAAAGGGTTGGCGAATTTGGATATCCCGAGATCTGCACGGGTTGGGCTGAAGTAAGATGCTGATCTTTAACTTTTTGAGTGTGATGGTGGAGGAGAGGATGGATGATAGGAGGGAAGGGGAAAGGATGTCCAGTTTGGGATAAATTATCTATTGTGATCGAAGGATTGAGGACTTTGAAGGCGTGTGGAAATGGAATGATGGATAGATTGTATTCTAGAGCAGGGTAGGGTGTCTTTCCTTGCGCAAGGTGTGGTATGCTGTACAGTGCAAACTCGGAATGTGAAGATCATACTTGCTTGGGACATAGTCATTCAATCGTATCACATCGTTTCTCTAAGATACTTTACTGTACTGGACATGAGTATGAATAACCAGTGTCTATAAAAAGAAAAGGAGAAAAAAAAAATGCATCAACGTCTACCACTCGCTACCTACTTTGCAGTGAATATTGATAATGATATCAATAATCAATAATCAAAATCTTGGCCATACCTTACAGTACCTAGTCTTGGTCTCAGCATCGGAAGCGGGACAACAATCACGGAAAAGAACGGTACTGTACCCAACGCATGGGGATCAACAGTCCAACATACCAAAACCAGTACAGTACCAACAACTTGAGGAACTTCACTGTCGTGAAAAAAAAAAGTAGTAAGTTAGTAATCCGCACAGAGAGAAAAAAAAAAACTGCAGCTAATAACTTGAATACGAGGACGACGATAAGGATGATAGGAGAGGGAGAGATCAAGAAATAGCCGAGGACTTGGATTCGCTAGTTTTTTGTTGATACAAGTGAAATAACCTTTTAGCTATTTATACATCGACTGGCGCTTGCTAGCTGGAGATAAATATGTCTCTGAAGACGAGATATACTCGGCGCGAAGTCCTTGGCTCGCTTATCTGCGCAAATCTAGACATTGTTGCGAAAATGACGTACGGGTGTCTGATTCCGGTGCTACTGTCTGTAGCTAACATTTACTTGACTACCTAGTTGTCTAGCTGAAGGAGAAACTAGGAAACTAGTGAGTAAACTGTGAAATGAACCAACAACCGTTGAAAAACGAGAATGCAGAGTAAGGAATTAAGTTTTACGGCTGAAGACTAGTAACTAGAAAGTGGGTATTTTCCGTTCTTGGTATGTGTCTACTGGTGAAGTTAGTGTAGACATCATACGATTTGTCTTGCTTGATTCTCGTGTTGACGTCGATATACCGGTAGAAATACTCGAGTAGCGAGAAGTTCAGCAAAGGACGGGAAGGGGAGGTTAAATTTACCTCTACCTACCTAGGTACGTACCTAGGTACGTATGTACCTATGATTGGCACGTGAGAGACTTCCCACGATTTAACGTTTGTCTCATGTCCCAAGTTACGAAGTGGCGCTTCTGCAGACAGTGGGCGCTTCTGCAGATATTCCGCCAAGACATGTCGTATTCACGACAGTGGCTTTCATGTGGCTAGGAATTATTCGCTTGAATTCTCGTTACAAATTCCCGAATAGAGCCTACCTTACAGGCGAGCGGTAAGTCCAACAGCCAGATAGATACCGGTAAGCTTGTGTAACCTTGACGGACGGAACGAGCCATCCTGAGACCATCCTGTCGGTACCATCACATTACATTCCATGGGAAAGTTATTGGAATTGGGGAGTGACGACAAGAAATTGGGCATGAATGCGTCAAGCCACTAGGGACATTTTTTTTGTTTTCGGGGTCCTGTCCACGACATCTGTCACCCTATCGGGTTGAATGCCTGCAATGGTGTTTGGTGATACGTGGAGGCTCTGAGGGTGTTGAGGCTCTTGGATGGTTGTAATTGGGCCGAAATGTGATGGGATGGAAATATTGAAGGATGTCTGTCACCAACCGGCGGAAAACAAAGTGTCAAAGCCACGTGGGACTTGTGTACAGATCACTGAAGCCAGACACGGAAGCCGGGAGGCCTAAGCTTGGCTCTGGGGTTCTGATGAGGAATGGTGGCGGGTACAGCAGAAACAATGGATATTCTAGGTTGTAGCCAAAGACAGCCCAGCTGAATGAGCTGAGCTCAACAATGTCAGGAGTATCCCGGATGAGCAAGACATGAGCGAGCAGGTTTGTAATGGAAGAACGAGACACGGGGTTGAAGTTTGGTAGCGAAAGAAAACACTTGCATGTGTGCGGCACGATGGATATGAATAGAATGCTGTGGTGGGAAAGGACGCCAGATTGGAGATCTCCCCACGCTGAGGACATGGGTTTTTATTTGTGTTTGTGAGATCTGAGGATGTAGGAAAGTTGGTCTTGACAACCTTATTCGCTCCCAGATAATTTGAAGTCTGGAGAGGGATTGTTGCAGGTGCATGACAAAGCACAAGCCCAGTTAGTGACAGACAGCCTTGCTGTGCAGAATGTGACAGTGCCGATCGATGCACCCCAAAGATCCCTGGGGCTGTTTGGGGGTTGCAGGGCGTCCGAACCCGATGATTGTTGTGTAGCAGCCGGGTATGCAAGGAATGGGTTTGACAAACCAGGGCGTTGTAGCTGAGGGGGGTGTTGATAAAGACTGATGGATTGGTACTTGATGTTGGGATGGATAGTCACACAAATTGAGGGTGGTGGAAGTGGATGTGAAGGTGGATTTGAATGTGGATTTGAATGGTGCAACAGATGCCACGAGGAGAGAAGGGAGGAGTAAAGTATCACCATGATCGGGAGAAGAGGAGAACGGGGAATAGTGAGGAGAATTGGGAGAAGGAGAAGCAGAAGGAGAAGGAGTGGCAGCTGAAAGCAGAGGCATGACTGGAAGGCACGGGCCATCGCAGACCACGTGCCATTTAACGCTACCCACTCTAGGGCTTAGCTTCCACTAGCTTCCTCGATCTACACAGATCGCGCTAAGCGGACCCACCAAACCCAGATCGGTAGTGGGCACGATATTAACGATTCTTGATTTGATATGCGGATCAAGGAAACCCTGGACCATCAGACGAAAGCCGCCGCCAATCCGCTTTGAATCTCGATGCTGACCAGGCCATGACAAACAAGAAAGGTAGACCGCCTTCATCGCAGCTGCCGTTATTAGCGTACTGCTCGAGACGGGGGCTACTTGAGTAAAGTACCTAATTTACCTAGGTACTTGAAGGATGAGGAGGGGAGGAAGCAAGAGGAGCCGATCCTGCTCAGCTCTGGTTGGCCCATAGCTGTATGCGGTGGGTTTTGGAGCCGGAGGGAGCTGTGATTGGATACCTTACGCGTCTACCGCGAATATTACCTTTCCTGGTACATTCTTTTACCTTTTAGCTGGGGGAGAAGATGCATGCAGCTAGGTAGGTATAGGAGGCAGAGTGCGTGCTCATGAGTAAGGGACAAACTAATAGACGAGGAATAGCTTGGGGAATAAGGATACGACCCATGCAATAGAATGCGGTATCTGCTGCGAGAGGTGGGAGACGGAGACTTACCAGGAAGAGAGGGGAGGAAAACAGAGGAGGGGTTAGGGGAAGGTATGTACCGAATGCGAGGTATGGCAACCTGGAAGATCATGAAGCTCCTCGACGTATGAAAGAAGTACCTAGGTAAGAAAGATACTGAATGTACTTCTTGTGATGACAGTACAGGACGGGACATGACAAGACGTGGGTGCATACCTACCTAGGTACCTAGGTACCGACGGAGGTACCGTGACTTCTCTTCCGATTAATTATCATCTGAGGTAAGTTACGGGACGGTACAGTAAGTATGTACCTACCTACCTAGGTACAATCAATAACTTCGATGGTGGGGACTCACTAGGTCCTTTTCACTGCCGAAGAGGAAAGAAGCGAGGATAGGACCCCTTGCACTTAAATTGACATGGCTGCATTAGGGTTACATTTCCCGATCTGGGGACATCCATCACATCGACCTGGGCATCGACATGGACATGGACATCATCCACATGGTCGCTTACCATTACCCGCCTCCGTCCCCAGTCGGTGGATCTCATTTGAGATTTAATTTAAATCTAAATCTAATTCTAATTCTCAATCCTTCTAGTTCTAGTTCTAAATCCACCTTGGTAGGCACGGTAATCGTAGCTACTTCTACCTATTACTAAGCTAGCAATTGAAGACACAGTACCTACCTAGGTAGATGTCCATTTCCTAGGTACTTTCCTGCCCAGCACCCACCCATCTACCCGCCTACTTACATCTCTAGACCTCACCCATCGCCTACCTACTCCTACTTCGTACCCACCACTTCCCGATTGTCGTCTCGGCTCGTCTCTTCTCTTCTCCAACTCTGGTAGCGAGAATCTCCACCACCCGAATAGCACAACTATCCACCCATTCATCCATCCATCTCTCGTCTCCCCTTCTCTCCTGCAACTGCACCCAACCATCCATCCCAACTCTAGTATTCCGCGGTACACTGGACTGGACTGAAGTGGAGTGGGCACCCCAAACCTAATACAGCATCAATGAACGCATGATTCCTTCTTTTCTCTTCAATTCTCTTCCCGCCTCACTTCACCTCACCTCACCTCACCTCAAAATACACCTCTTCAATACCACTGCACCCTCATCTCATCCTCATCCTCATCCTCACCCTCACCCTCTTCTCGTATCTCATCCCGCTCTGTCATACAGAGGGTCTTGTCCTCGACATTTTCTGGTGCAGCCCACTCACGCTCGTTCACATTACCTCGACCTAACATAACCTGACTGCACTTGATTGCATTCGACTGCATCTGAATTGACGGTTGCACTGCACATCCACCCGCGCCATACATCGTCTACCTGGGCTGGGCACCATACCATACCCTGTCTCTCACCTCCTTTGTCTCAAGCGCGGCTTTTTTCGTGTCCCCTTCCACCTCCCATCTCAACATCGTATATGCACACTCACACGTCACTCTGCAAAACTTTTTCACAGCTCCGATTCTGTGCACCGAGAAGTACAAGTACGAACGAGGCCAAGTACAAATACTACAGTACGGCAGTGGTTGTCCGGCAGTAGCCTGTCAGAAGGTCCGGATAGACTTCACCACTGACTCGCGGACTCGCGCATATGTACCGCTGCCTCACTCGAACTACCACCCGGCAAGTATCTTCTCCACCTGTCAACCTCTCGTCTAAACTCCGCATCTCCACAACCACCAAGATGCCGGATTCAAAGGTTCTGATCTATCTCGTGCGGAGAGACCTCCGCGTATCTGACAATCCCGTTCTCCACTCGCTGCTGTCGTCCAAGAACCACGGATTCACGCATCTCTTACCGCTTTACGTCTTCAGTGCCCAGCAGCTCGAGGTCAAAGGCTTCATTTCCGACAGCAACACCAAGAGTCCGTACCGCGAAGCCAAGAGCAAGGTTGGTGGTTTCTGGCGAACTGGTCCCCATCGTGTTTCTTTCTTGGCCGAATGTATCTGGGATTTGAAAGAGGGCTTGGAGAAGGTGGGAAGTGGATTGTGTGTTCGTGTTGGAATGGTTGGTGAGGTCGTCGATGACATGTTGAGGAGGATTGATGAACTGGGTGAAATTAAGGTTGGAGCCGTGTGGATGGTCGGAGAAGAGGGAGTGGAGGAAAGCCAGGAAGAATCACAGGTGAAGAAGGCCTGTAGAGAGGCAGATGTGGAGTTCAAGCTGTGGAATGATGAGAAGTATCTCATTGACGAGTAAGTATCTTGAAGGCTCGACTTTGCATTACTAACTCGATCAGTCGCGATCTTCCCCTCACCAACATTGACGAATTGTCAGACATCTTCACGAGCTACCGGAAGACTGTAGAACCACTTCGTGATCATCCTCGAGAGGTTCTGTCAACACCAACAAAAAATTCCCTTCCGCCGTTCCCACAAAAAGCCTCAATTCCCGAACAACACTCCCCATTCACCATCCCGGATACTCTCGATGACCTTCAATCATCACTCCTAAAGCCTCTATCAGCTCACAACCTAGTCACAGACCCTCCATCATACCCACCATCGACCAAATCCGCCCATCCCTTCCTGGGTGGCGAAACCCAAGCTCAAGACCGACTCAACTACCTCATCACAAGCGGGAATATCAACACCTACCACAGCACCCGCAATGGCCTCCTAGGTCATGACTTCTCCACCAAACTCTCCGCCTACCTCAGTCTAGGCTGTATCACCGCGCGCCAAATCCACGCCAGTCTCCTCGCCTTTGAAGACGGCACCAACCCCTCCTTCAGCTCCGTCACCGGCTACGGCCTCGGCCAGAACGACGGCACGAAAAGCATCCGCTTCGAGCTCCTCTGGCGCGACTACATGCGTCTCTGCACGAGGAAATTCGGACCCAAACTCTTCCGTCTCAGCGGCTTCAAAGCCGAAGGC
>JAFJYG010000174.1:0-73158 GCA_017366145.1 Cadophora sp. M221 | reverse complement strand
GGGATGGATGGATGGATCGGATTAGATAGAGGGAGGGGCTGAGAACATGGCTGGCCTATGCAGTGAGGGGAGTGACAGTCAAGTTCGTGCCTGGGTAGGGTAAGGGAGAGGAAGGGACCGCCATCAGTCATTGAAACTGACAATGGCGCAGAATCTGCATCATCGGGAAGTATAATTAGGTATTGTTCTGAGGCTGCTGCACTGCACTTTGCTGCATACAGGTACCTACTGCGGCCAGAGCGGAAATGCATGGCATTGGCTTCAAACTCTACCTGCGGAGGACCTTCCAGGCATAGCGACCTGGCCCAGCACTCCAGGAGCAGCATCTGTTCTACCTCGTTCTACCCGTAAGCCCAGGCCTGCATTGCTGCACTGCACTGCACTGCACTGCGCTGTGACACCACTTCCACTGCACCATGACCCTGCACGATCACTTGCAAGATCATCCACCAGCGGTCGCTCCCACGCCCAGCCAGCCAGCCAGCCGCTAAAATGTGGAGCAACGCCGATTATCTGATGGAAAAGATTACAGCGCAGATCAGGATCATTAAGATGACTTTTCCGCTGTTGCCGCTGTCTCTTTCTTAGGTACAGTCGGCTGTTTGTTTCTTGGGACTTATATACCTACCTACGTACCTCCTGTGAGAATTGCGTGAGGTGGGTATTTATCAGACTGGACGGTGGGTAAGCGCCAGGGTAAGATCTGACTTTTCGTCTTTTCTTTTTCTCTTTTCTTTTTCTGCCTTCCTCCGTCGATCGATCGTGGGTGGGAGAGGCTTGAGGATCTTGGTCACCGCATTGCAAATCCATCTCATTCGATTCGCGGGCCATGTTGTGCAAGCTTGGACGGGCGGCATCATCCATCTCCACACTGCAACGTGCAGCACATTGGATTTGAATTGAGCCGAGCCCGGTCAAAGGGGGAGAGGCGAGGTGTATTGACTTACCTCAGGGGAGTCTACAGTTGGAAAGCCGCCAGTTGGGAGGGTTGGATTTCAAATGTTGATATCGCTTCACTACGGGTCTTGTCTTGGCTGGATCCACGTACCTTATCTCATTTATGTTGTTCTGTGCTTGTGAGGAATGCGATGATGAAACTAAAATGCAGCTCATGTAGTTCAGTATCCATCTGCTACTAGTCATCGGTTCGTACAGAGGAAAAGCTTGACTGTTGCTCTGCAGAGTTCTGCACAACGCGAATGAGTGATCGTGGGGTGGGGGTCACTCTGCAGCGCGATCTTTTTCTTTTCAGATAGCCACTGCGTAGTATGACTCCTCAAGCTTCATCAAACCACTTTCTGAACGTTGTGTTCCTTGCATATATATCCTTCTTGTTGGATAATTGAAAATCTGATTCCTCTAGAATCCTGTCTTCAAGACAGAACGTTATGGTAAACATTCGCGCCCTCTTTCAGGTTGTTAATCCTCACCCAGAGGCTCCCCACAAACCCCTGGTCCCTCCAACAATGACGAAATCAACACTCCTCGTTGTTCACGATCTAAGCTTAAATCGTCCGTCTCCTACTAAGTGGACAGCAGATCTAATCAGGCTTGACGTCGGTGAAGAATCTCTCCCCCGTCTCTCTACACCGCCAAGCGGTGGGAGGGATTGCACTGGTATCTGAAGTCGAATTCGAGAGAGACGCCTTATAGAGACGGCTCTCTACCTAAATATAGATGGAGGATGTGACTAGAAAGTGCAGGATGATAGGAGAGCTAGAGATCTCCAGACCGATCGTCTGGATATGCTCAGGGCTATTGAGTTACAGCCTAGTACTTCCCTTCTCAGGGTTCCGGCGAGATGGCTTCCCTCAACCTCTCATCAGGATTTAACGTCGTAGAGTACGACTTCTTGAATTTTGTTGCTGTTGTAGGTTCCCGTTATCCGCAGGAGCCAGAAACCAAACCATAAGAATGCGTCAAGGCTAGACTCTCACTTACTGTTGTGTTTCTGGTGCGATGAGACATGGGAATAATATCCAGCAATGACACAGTTCCTCCATTTCTGCAGCTCCGGAGATTCAAAGATGCCGTACCGTCAAATACATACAGACGATTTTTGCATTTGTAAGATCTTGCCTTCACCCAAGGGGCCACCGAACACTCTCCTTTCCCATCCAATCGAAAATTTCACACGCTTTCTCGATCCTTATTCCCAGCACAAGCACTATCAGAAAGAATCATTCAAACTCCCCGCACTACTCCTATTACTCAACTCCAACATACTCTCCCCCTTCTTCCCCAATCCTAGTCCCGCAATACCATCACTCCCCTCCCTCCGTCCCCCAAGATGCACAATATCCAACTCCCACCTCTTCCTCCCCTTATCGCCCCTTAAACGACCCAAACAATCCCTACAAACGCCAGCACTCGTCGCGAAGTAAATAACCGCGTTCCAGAACCCCTGCAGAGGAAGCACAAGAGCCGAGCCAATATTCAGTGCGAACGAGGGGTGGTTCGGGTAGCGAAGCCCATGTACGCGATTTACAGATGCGGGAACCCAAGTTATCAGGATGGATATTGCGAAGAGGAGTGCGCAGCGGGTGTATGCCCATTTGATCTTGTCCATAGTGGAGGGGCGTTTGGACGGGCTGGCTGTGTGGTATTTTTGGATTGATTGTGGATATGTTGTTGCGAAAGGGGGTGGAGATGAGACGATGGTTATGCTGTAGAGATCCTGTTGGCATGGACCCTTTTCTGCCCGTGTGAAGGAGGGCGACGGGGAGTTAGTATAGGAGTGTTGTGTCCAAGGGTCGTTCGTTATTTCGATTTCGGTGGTGCGAAGTCCGGAGAAAGGTGCTAGTGGGGGAAGGAAGATGAGTTTCTTGTCTCGGTCTGTTGAGGAGACTGTGTTTGTTAGAAACAGCTACGGAGATGAATGTGTGATGTACCCATTGTCACGGACGGACAGTTCCCATCGTATGCCGCATTTTGGAGTTCCGACCTCTTCTGGAATATCTCAACACCTACGCGAACGTAGATGATGAATGTTATGAGGATGGCTACCCAAATCGGTGCGTAGTATGAGTATATACGTACTGGAGCCCATTCGGTTTTGATCCAGCACCAGAGCTGGGATCGTCAGCTTCACACGATGAGTGCCAGGCATACTTACAGTAGCATTTCCATACATCCTCCCTTTCTGTTCCGTTTTGTAGAAGAGACAGAACATTGCTGGGATAAATGGCAGGCCGTAGCACAGAATCCCGTAGTACCAGTATAACTTTTTCAATCTAGCTGCGTCGTATCTGCGGAAGAATACCAGGTACACATTGACTGCCATGGCACAAGACCAGAGAGGATCGGATTGCATGAACCTCATTTCTGTAAGTCTATCTCCTGAACTCGAACGAGACACTTACATCTCCAGCAGAAACCCTTGGAACTGGCAAAGTGCTCCATCGAGATCCCCAAGTGCGGAGCCACCAATGAGAGCAGCTACATTTGCAAACAGGTTTGCGAACGAAGCATAGAAGATGAGTGTATTAGAGAGAGTTCGAAAATTCTTAATAAAGATGAATGTGCCTATCAGTATGAGGGTTGCTGCCACGGACACCGATGCTGTGGTGCGTTCGATGATGATAAGAGTATCGACTTGTGCATGCGTGAGACCCATCATGAGATATTTGGGCGAGGAGAAGAAAATGGCAGTCACGGAGATGGAAGTGAAGTAGGGGTAATGCACGAACAAACCTCCTCTATGTTCACCCATCTACCTCTCAATCCCTATTATGGTCCACCCTATACTTTAGTCTGCAAGTCACTTGCCAAGCAAGGATGCATGTCCGGCAACGTGCTGAACACGCGGAACTGCGTGCATCTTCGGATTGATGGGTCGTAGGAGAGCATGAAATGGCCGACATAGTATCACTTGACGGGATGCGACTCGACCTAACGGTTCATTGTTTGGTAAGTCATCATGAGTGTTATGTTTCACAGGTCGAGTCGGCTCGAGTTGATCTTGTCGATCGTGCGTTTGTACACCGCTGCATATAGCCTATCAGGTTGTTTGTGCTGGCGGCGACCTGCATGGAAGCTGAGATGTATTCTCGATTTCTTGCAATTCGTAGGCGGGCGACTAAGGAGACTAGGTGGGGTAAATGGGAGATGCGTTTGCTTGCATGATTTGTGCTACCTGTCGATATCAGAGAGGATTCTAGGAAAACGTGGGAAGCTCCGAGTTATCACAACTGATTGAGCAAGGTTCCCGAAAGGAGACAGCCAACGAAGAGAATGCAGTGATTATGTTTTGATACGATATGTTGATCAGGATGCAAGAAGGGAGTTGGGCTTTGATTCCATAAGACCGAAAGATTCAAGCTTGGCTGACTCGTATAATCGCATGTTAGAGCAGTGACAACCACTGAAGTCGAGGCTCTTTCATCCAACAAGATAATGATGAAGAATGTTACTTGGAGGCGCAAATATGATATAGCAGCTGAGGGTGCGAATAGCCACGGTTGCTCTGCTCAAATCGAGAAAGAAGGGATACTGATCTCGATCATGGACTAGTTCGAAGCCTGCGAACAGGTTCCCCATAAGCAAACAACATCCTTTGAACGACACGACAAGCCTTAAGCGGCAACAAGGGACACAAACGAACTCGGACATTAACTGTTCCCGTGAGATGACCTTTGCCACCGAATGCGTCAACGCCGATATTCGAATCTTCAGCTCTATCCCAGCTGGAATCTTTCTCTCCAATGCTTCCTTACGCTGGACAATCTTGCAAGGCCAAGTTCTCGGCACATTGCAGAAACATGGCTCCAATTTCCCTGAGCAGCAAGCATTCACTCACTCTCTAGCCCATGTCCTCCAATGATGGATCAAAAGCTGAGAACTCGGAATAGATTCAATCACTTGATTATCAACAATTCAATGGACTCACAAATCGTCTCGACGAGAGGCCAGCACGAACAATAAGTAGTTACAGTTCATCCGCAAACCAAATCATCGTTCTGTCACTTCTCTGAGACGATGAAGATTTCAGGATGAGGCTGTGAAGGGGATAAAGTGATGATCTACTCACGTGACCTGTGTCCGCCAATCACAACGTTCGATGACGGCAAGTTGGGATCCTGTATCAGCTCCAGCCCAGCTTCAACAACCAACTCAGGTCAGCCCAGGTCTCGCTCGACCTACGGCACAGCAGGACAAACATCATATCCTGAACAAACTGTCCACAGCGACATATTCACGATCAAAACAGCCAAAAGAACTGTTGTCGTGCAGCAATGGCGCACATCTCTGGCCTCGGCGCCTTCTTCATCATCGTCGCATTCGTGCTGATAGCCAGCTGCATAGGCTGGGTCATCTACACCCATCTCCGCGCAAGAAGACTTGGCCTTCCACAACCAACTCTCGCATCCTACAATCCCTTTCATAGATCCGAGCAGTACGGTGCGCCTGGTTCAGCGAGAGGAGGTGTCGTGGGATGGGTCAACGACAAAGTGAAGGCGTTCAAGAACCGGAACAATCGGTCTGCAGGCGGTGCATACGAGGAGCCTCTTAGCAGCAATGTTCGAGGGAGAGCGAGCAATCGCGGGTTTGGTCCGCTTGATCCCGATGATGCATGGGATGCGAGGGTTGGGACTGAGGCCGATGCGTATGGACCTGGTGGGTATTACGAGGAGCAGGAACTAGGATTGCATCATGATCGAGGGGCTGGACTTGCGCCTGCGCCGGGATATGGAGAGGGAAGTCGAGGGAGAAGTTTAAGCAGGGAGCCAGAACCGTACATTGGTGGTAGCCAGGCTGGGCTGGACAGGAGATATGATGAGGAGATGGGACGGATACCAGCACAGAACCCTTTCGATGATGCTGCGGAGTTGCCTAGCAATAAGAGTCTGCGGGGTGTAAGCCCACGACCAATTGATACAGGAAAGGGACATAAGCCTCAGGATAGCATTGACAGTCCAACTGAGAGGCGGTCAATGTTCAGGGAGAACATGTAGGAATGAAGTGGAATGGGATAAATGGGTTCGGCGTTTGGGCAATGGGATCTCTTTCATCTGTATGTACTAGGGCTTGAAAAGGTATGGAGGATACGGTTGATGGTATGGAGCATGGTTTTTTGACGTCAATGAGAATTGCATCAGTTCGAGCCCTGTCAATTCGATGCTTTGACGAATGTGCCAGATTCTCCTTCGCGGGCTGTCCACTCGGACACACTCTCAAGAAGCTAACAGCTTCTCAACCCTCTTCTCTAAACTTTCCTCAAAAGCACTCACTCCCCTCTCAAGAACCTTCAATGTGCCCCCCTTTAACAAAAACACCGTCCGCCTTCTCACAACACCCTCCTCATCCTCCTCGTCACTCTCCTCATATTCACTTCCCATTTCCTCCTTCTCCCCCTCCACGACCCTCCTGATCAAATACCGGTCATGACTAACAACAAGAATAGCGCCATTCCAACCACTCAATGCATCAGCCAGGGCAGTCACGGTATGAAAATCAAGATGCGTGGTGATTTCATCCAGGACAAGCAATTGAGGGCTCTTCCACAACAGTCTCGCCAGTGCAAGACGAACCAGCTGTCCACCTGATAATTTTGTGAGGGGAACGTCAGATGCTGTACGGCCTGGGAGACCAAGTGAGCCCAGTAAGCCGCGGATTTCACCTTCGTCCAGCTCAGACTCGACGTCCTTTGTTAGAAGGGCAAGAGCTGTGAGCTCGGCATTCGTGCGCCCGAGCGCTTGAAGCTCTTCGACGGCGTGTTGGGAGTAATAACCCATTCGGAGACGGGGATGGCGAGTCGCAGTCCCTTTGGTGAGTTTCGTGGTGTCGGTAAGAAGTTTGATGATGGTTGATTTACCACAGCCGTTTAGACCTACGATTCCGACTCGATCTCCCATGTGGATTGTGAGGTCAATTTCTTGGAGGATTATGGGAGGCGGAGGTTGAGATTTCTTGAGGATCGGGTACCTGAACGTTACTTTCTCGAGAGAGACCAAAGGGCCTGGGAATCGTAGATCTGGTGCAGGAGGGAGGACAATTGAAACACCTCTTTCGTCAACGGGGATATCGATTTCGGCTCTCGCTGTGAGGTGATACCCAGTCAGATCTCGATTGAGCTTGAATCGGCCCCCTGTTGCACTCTTCTCCATGCCCATCCTATTATCGAGTTTCTTCTGTCGGGATTTCGCTTGACGGAGCTTGTTCTCATCACCAGCTGCCTTGCCCTGCTTCATGTTCTGTTGGATTGTCTGCTGCATGTGCGCTTTTTGCTTGTCTTGGGCTTCCTTCATACGACCGAGGTAGAGCTTCTTGTCCCGGATGGAATGGTCATATGCTGTGAGATCACCGCGGAAGTAGGTTAGATCTTGATCACGGAGAATGATGAGTTCTTGACAGACAGTGTTAATGAAATCTCGATCGTGAGATACTAATACTACAGAGGGTGGGTTGGGGCCTGCGTCACGGAGCTGGAGAAGGAATTTCTGAAGCCAAATGATGCCGAGAAGATCCAGGAAATTTGTGGGCTCGTCAAGGATGAGGATATCGGAGGGTTGAAGAAGTTCACTTGCAAGGTTGGTGCGCATTTTCCATCCTCCAGACAAGGTAGAAACTGGTTTCTCGAGGTGTGTTTTTGGGAAACCGAGACCTGACAGGATACTTCGAGCTTTCACTTCGATATCTGCGATTCGTCCCGGCTCGATCTGAGATTGCAACTCAACGAGAAGGTCGCTTGCCGCGTGGGTTTCTTCTTTTGCTGTTTCATCGTCGATTTCGTCGTCTGTTTGATTGACACTAGAGAATATTAGATAAATGCATGGAGAGAAGGCAATTGTCTCACCGTTCTTCTGACTCGGCTACTTTCTTCTCAAAGGCAATCAATGCCTTTCTGGCCGCCATACCTCGCGTTCCACTTCGTAGCCGAGCATCTTTGTCATGCTCAAACAACTCTTTCTTCAATCGATCATGGTGGACTTGACGGAGAGCTCGCAAAGGAGAAAGAGAAGATTCTGGATTGTCAATCGCTTTTGAAAGAACTGGAAAGCGGTAAGCTAGGACCAAAAATGGCGAACTGTTCTTACTATCTATCTCTCTTTGAATCTCGCTCCTCGAGGTTGCTTTATCGATGACAGCTTCCAGAACAGACAATGTGTTGCCTGAGAGTTTGATGTTCTGAAGTGAACCAGTGACATCACCTCCATCCTCAGATCCATCGTTCGAAGTCTGCTGCAAGATTGATATTCTTGTCTGGATAGGAATACCAGGAATGAGTTTTTCGGCAATGGCTTTCAAGATGGCTGCAGAGAAACCGCATCAGATGTGTTCTGCTTCCCACCGTGCGGACACCTACTTGACTTTCCCGTCCCATTCCTTCCAATCAAAGCATAATGCACACCAGCTTTGAGCTTCAGGCTCGCATTCGCTAGGATCTCGAGGCCGTCTGCTCGAGCTTTGCCTTTCGCCTTTGTTGCCTTTCCGGCGGCGGAGGTGACGGTGATGTTCAAACCATCGATGTCGAGCTAGAGATCATCAACACTACTTCGCCGTTTTGACCAATTGGGTGAATATACCTCTTGATAGACCGGGTTCTCAATATGGAAGCGAGTTTGCTTACAAGATACGAGAATTGTTGTTGCTGCTGCTTCTGTGGTGGAAGCCATGGTCATGTGATAGATGGTGAGAAGCGGAATTGGGTTCGTTGTTGTTAGAGTTGTCCTTGATATAGGTACAATTGTGATGTCTCTCAGGGTGAGTTTATCGATAGTTTTTGAGAGATACAGATGAAGGAATTGAGGCCTTCATAAGGCATCTATCCAGATGGCGAGCGGTCCGTCGGAAGATGAAAATAGGTATCAAGAAACCGACCGACGATCAATTGTGAGCCGTCGACTGCCGAGAGTTCGGCCTGACTCATCGTTTGCGTTTGCGTTTGTGTTTGCGGCACGATGCAATACGCGTATGAATCAAGTACCCTTTATTGCATGGGCTAGATTAAGGAGCCCTTTTTTGACTCATTGATGAGTTGGACTGAGAAGGAGAGAAAAGATGGATGCAACAGTTTGACGAGCAAAGTGGCTTGTATGACGATTGGCACGTGATGGAATTCGCCTCCTCGATTGCCGCTGACTTCCCTACCTTCCCTACCTTACCCAAGTCGATAGAGTGGTTGAGATAAATTTCACCAATAGAGGTTCATTAAGTGGCCAAATATATCACCAATCTGAAGAGGTCAAAATATCAAACGTTCGATCATGGAGGGTTTCTTCAACTTTTCATTCTTAGGAATGAGATCTATCTCAACACTAATTTGATATCCTATACATCAACACGATTAAACGCTGGGCCTCTTCTCAGTACTCTCCTTCCCATACATCGTTCCCTCGGCACTCTCGGGGTCGGAAACAGTGTCTCTAGCCCTGTACTGAGCAGAAGGAAGTAGGTTCATCTTGTCCTCCTCAGAATCAATCTTGGCGTTGTCCAACCAGAAGAGAACACCACCGATAGCAGCAACAACTGCAACGACACCGTAGTTCCAGACCAAGAGAGGATCCTCAGCCAATGCGACGAGGGCTTGGGCCAGAGCGGATGATAAGGCGTTCATGAAAAGTGAGACGGCTGTGACTGAAGATCGCATGTTGACTGGGGCTTTGGTGAAAGCGTATTCGAGGGAAGTGACGGACGCCATGATCTCTGAGAATCCAATGAGACCGTATGGCAAGAGTTGGACCCAGACGGAGATATCCGAATGCCACTTGTCTGTCTCCTCTGCATCCAGAAAGCAGTTGTTCGCGTTGTTACCAGGGCAAGGGCTTTTGCGATAGATATACCATTGGGTGACGGTTGCAGAGACCATGGCCATTGATGCGAGGAAGAAACCGCACGTAATACGCTTGATGGGCGTGAAGTTTAGATGTGCCTTTCTGCAGGCTGGGTAGACCAATTTGTCCATGATTGGAATGAGAATGACAATGAAGAGGGGATTGAAGTTCGAAACAATGTCGTTGGGCACACCGCCAAGCTTCATGGTGGCGGCTTGTGAGGTCAAGTTGTTTGTCATTTGACCGTATGCCAGCCCTGGAGTTCGTTAGGTGTGAATGTTCATGGGATGGGTGGGATACTTACAGTACAGAGGGTACCAAAGGAACACTCTACAAGCAATCAGACCTCTTCGGACCTCATCAACCCAAGCATCATCAAAGGTCATCCAAGCTGGCTTGTTGGCACCGAGATGTGATGGCTTCGCAGCATCCCAGAAGCCAGGTGCTTTGATATTCTTGCGGCTATATGGCAGTCAGGCGATGCAGTTCGTAACTTCGATGGAGAACTTACAGAGTAACTGGGTTCCATGACCATTTCGGCTTCATGGCAAGCGACCACAACTTTGCTGCCTTTGCGATTGTTGATCCCTCAGGCGGAGTCAGGTTGTATCGGCTCTTGCAGAGGAAGATGACCATTGGGCAGAGCACTAGACAAATCAGGACTTGAGTGTCGTGAGCAAATCGGACTACTTACGGAGCATGATTGTTGGAAGCAAGTACGATAGCCAAAATCCAATGTACCTCTCGGCGTAGACCATGCCGATAGATCCTGTCAAAGATCCAACGTTGATCATGAGGTAGAAGTACAAGAACACACGAGAGGTGGTGACAGCAGGATCCATGATGACTCGCTCGCCTTTGGGAGTAACCTTGATTCTCATAACTTGTTCGGTGCCTTGGAAAGTCAGTGTTGAAAATATTCCATGAAGCAACTAACTCACATTGCTCGGCAATCAGGGGACTGATGTTCGACTTGAAACCACCGACTCCCACGCCCATAATGACGATGCCGATGGCAAAACAGGCAATGGCGCCATTAGGATTGGTGATAACTTGAGGAATTGCAGAAATGATCAAGATAACATGACCAACCAGGGCGATGCCACAGGCGATTTGAATGGTCTTGAATCTTCCCCAGTATTGATCTGCCATGTAAGCACCGAGAAGAGGCATCACGTAAGCCCAAAATTGGTTGCTTCATCTGATTAGTAGGCTCTATTCTCGGAGAGTAAAGTACTCACAAAGTCGTCAGACCAGTCGAGGCACGTTGACCCATGCCCAAGGCACCTGGGATATCGGCGTTTGGATCCGGGGCTGCACCAGTGGTACTTCCTTCTGGGAGAGGTTGCTGAATGAAATTGACGACTGTTTATGGTTAGTTGGCCCATGGCATCAGAATTTACAAACTCACAAACTGCAGTTGTTCCGTAGTAACTGAAACGTTCACACAATTCCACAAAGGCGATGGTGTATGCGGACCATGGAATCTGTCCAGAGACACGACGGAGAGTTCTCAACTCCTCCTCGGTCGGGATCTCGAATTCCTCATCGTGAACCACACCTTCGAAACTTTCCTTTGATGGTTCGACGACAGGAGGCTGGTGAACCTTAGCCGCCTCAATAGTTTCGAGACCACTTGCAGCGTTCATGGTGAATATTGACCAGAGTGAGTATTCGGGTAATCAACTTTCGAGGATATCGGGGGTGATCAACACATATATAGCGGAATGAGGCGCAAGGAAGGTTTCATGCCCGGCCTGCAGGACTACTGATCGTCGGTCGTCCGTCCATCCCAAGCCCACACTATGTCCTCCCTGGCTCTTATCTCTTACCAGCCAGCTTCTTGTCCACCTATTGTCTTGTCACCTACCTAATATGGGAGCTTACTTGTACTTAGCTCTTCATTAAATAACTCTTGAATTTGAGTGGAGAGAGTTCGTATGGCTGGGCCGGCGGGCTTAGAAGGCTCGGTCAATTCAAAGCAGCGTATACCGTAACATACAGGTATGGGAGACTCGCTAATCTTCGCCTACCTATTCTCTCAATGTTTGGGTCCTAAACGGCCCCATCTATAGAATTCTCGGTACCAGCGTTTTGCAGACCGGGTGAAACTTGTGAGACTGATAAGAAATCAGGAGATACGTCACACGCTTTCTAGATAAGATGATGTCGACAAGATAAAGATACTGCACTGAAAACCCAGAAAACTCTGACCATCGAGAGGCGATTTGTGGTATTACCTCGGGATGGCAACCCGCACGCTATCACCGTGCCACTGCCCAGAAAAATCTGGGGAAGACCGGATAACCAAAGCAGAAGGTGCTACAGACGGCCAAGAAGCAGTCTCGTTCTGTGTAGTAATGAGAAGCTATGACAAGCCAATGCCCAAGACTTTTCGTGTGCTTCTAGAAACGAGAGGAGGGAGAGATTGGATGGCCATATCACGGGCCAAGCGACCAGCCAAGCGACCAGCCAAGCGCCAAGCGCGATGGATTTCGACATGATCGGCATATTCTCGCACACGACCGAGACGACCCCATCTTGCATCGCGACTGCTGGGGGTTGGATGGAACGATGAGGACGGAATGTTGCCATCTGGTCCACCAGTGATAAAGGGGCCCGTGTGAGATCCGCAATTACTTTTTCTTCCCGCTGCTCTGATTGTCCGAAGACGTGGGAGGCCGGCTGTGGCTTGCTGGGGGACGAAACCTTCTATCAACGGCCTTCCAGGTGCGGTGTGGAATGAGGACAAGAAAGAGTTTGATATCAAAAGTCTTGCACCGAAGATATCCGACGAGGGAAAGGCGAATAATAATACGTGACGGTTGTTTCCACATGTTATTTGCGTTGACAACTGCGGATGGATGCGAGACGAGTTCCGCTCCTCCTTTACTGGGTATTCGGGTTCAGATTCCATCCAGGTTTGTTGTTTGGAGGGTCGCATGCAGAACGCCTAAGACCCAAGTGGCACTACCCCGCGCTGAGACTTCTTCTTTCCTACTAAGTATCTTGAAGCTTTGCTGAGATTTTGGCAGCTTGAGATCTTCTCGGGCGCAGACAAGATGTCTTGGGTTGCTTGAGAATTTGGCGTTGTCCAGCAAGAGCTGCGCTGGGCCCGCCAGTTACTTCGCCACTTAATTGCCAATGCGCTTTCAAATAGGCAGGAGGAATGAGATATCTTCAAGAGAAACAAATCGATACGTGATGCATTGTTGTGCCACAGCATGAGTTGAAGCTAGGTACATTTGCACCAAGAATTTGATCACTAAGACAGCAGGTGGATGTGAAATTATCCTGTTCACATCGGAAATCAACAGCTGTTTCTCGACCTTGATCGTATGGGTGTTTTTGCCACAATATGGAGACTGTGTGTTTGAGCTGGCAATGCTCTAGGGCGAGTGTGAAGAGTCGTATCTCTCCTCGCCGATGTGGTGTGGTGTGTGATGGAAGACATGCCACCATTGCCTTCGCAGGACAGTTTATCAACTCGATGTTAGAGAACTGAATCGAGTGGTTCTACAGTGACATGGAGCTCATTTGTGATGGCTGCGAACGTTTCGTCTCGTCTTTTCTAAATCTTAGATTGAACTGGGCCATACAGACCGCGAGGCGTAGGATTTGGATCTAGAGTGATGAGCATTTGCAGGTTTGTATGGAGTCAAGAAATTACCATGGTTGTCGGTGCCGGTTGATACATCTCATGACAGTACCATTGTTTCGGCTGACAATTAATGGTATTCTATATCCCGGCCCGCACTAGGGCCCACCCGCGGCACAATCGACTGCCCGGAAGAGATATTGAGGAAGCTCAGTGTGAGGCAAAAGATAAAGATGGTAACAAGGAGAAACATGAATAAAACAGACAGTCGTAAGCATCCTCGCAGCGGGCGAGATGACGACCAGGAAGTTGGTAGGTTACCCATTGCTACTCGAATGAAGAAATTCCGCCCAGAGAGTATACGACAGGAAATGCGGAAGCGAAATAAGAGAGAAAGAGAATATCTAGCAATAGCGAAAGTTGTGACTTGGGTCCTATGCCTCTCTTGGACAAGTGGGAATGAAGGAAGCAGCTGTCACCCTTGTCCCTCGATAGCCAGGCCTGGAATTCCGCTTGTCCCACAAGACAATTGGATAGCTGGTGCCAGTGGTATGGACGACAAGCTCATCATGCACATTCCTATACTGCCGAGGTGATGCAGGGTGGAGAGATTCGCCAGCGGATGTTGAGACGGGAATGGTTTCTCGCAAAATGATTTGCCTCGAAACATTTCTGGGCAACCTAATCAGAACCTGACATGATTGAACATCTGTGGTTGGGAGTTTGTAACTTGAGTTCGGATAAACATGCGGCAATATGTCTTGGACCTCTCTGGGACTGACTCGAGGGTACTGAGATAAGCTTTAAGACCAGTGTGGGTGCAATGAAAAGATACGTGCTCGATCCTCAAGTTCGGGCGTGAGGAGCTGTATTCTATGGCATCGCTAATGCAAAACTGATGTCGAGTGGTTGCTCGTGTAGTTATTGTATTCGGAATCCAGATCAAGCCAGGAGGCTGGTAACAAATGGCGATTGACTTCCATGGATTGAAAACCACCGCGGACAAGAGATAACACAGAGAAGCTCATGGACTGTATTGCAAGCACTGGAGATTGAAAAGAGGATGACTTCGCAAGATCGGAAAGGAGATAAAACATCAAAAAAAAAAAAAAAAAAAAAACCTACCCACATGTGGCATCCTCAACATATATTGTAGAATTTTTTCAATTCACCATCTAACAAGCAGTCAGAGATCTCAAGGACATCTATCGCTTTGGTATCTTCCATGGTACCCGAAACAGGCATCCAACCTTAACATCTCAAGACTTCAGTGAAATGCACTCTGAGGAAGCAACCAAACCACCAACGCCTCGCTAATCCGCAGCAATAATCAGACACAAAAAATATCCATATCACTTAGTACTCCTGGCCACCATCTTCGCCATCATCATCATCTCTATCCTCTCCACCATCGAAATACTGTTCCGCATCGTAGTCGCCTCCATCATCGTCCTCGAATTCGGAATCGGCAGCAGCTTCGTCCTCTTCGTCATCATCCTCGTCATCCACACCATCGACAGCATCATTGATCTTCTCCAGCATAAGCTTCGTCTTGTCCTTGCTATCTCCAACGCCAGAAAGCATCTGTGCCTTCTTTGCCATGGAACGATTTATGTGTTTCTTGACTTCCGCACCAGCCTTGCCATCAAGGGTATCCCAAAGTTCCTCGGGGAAGAGACTTTTGTCTGCGAAAAATTAGCATCGCCCGGTCGTAAAAGAGGAGGCGCATACCGAATGGAGCATCAGAGAGCTTTGGTAGAGTATTCTTCTTTGGGGCATATCTCATTGAGTAGGTCTCGACACCGGTGAAAGGATCCATATCTGCCTTTGCATTTCCCCCATACTGTGCATTGACTTGTGCTTCGCTGAACGTCTTGGTTGGGGCATTCGCATTGCGCTTAGTAGATTGGGTGAAGAGAGGACCACGGTGGATTTTGGCTTGCAGGCTACGGTAGTTGTTGATTTCTCGGAGCTCCTTATCGGTGAGGGAAGCTGGTTTCTTGAGGTTTGGATGAGGCTGCGCCAGTTAGACTCACGTTAGACTCAGGTCAGTCCTGCAAGTGGAGGTACCCACAGGAAAGAGCTCAGAAGGCTTGGTCTCCAGAACAGCGGTGGCATCGTACTCCCAGGTTGCCCCTTTCAATTGACCCGGATTGAATCCTCCCCGACCACGACCGCGTCCAGCCATCTTTGCTGTTTGTACCTTGGTGGGCGGCTCGCGAGCAAGATGCAGGGGAGGGCGGATGTTGGACTGTGTTGTCTGCAGATGAGCCTGTGAAGGCAAAGCTGTCGATACTGGGCTTTGCCTCCTCTGGTGTCTCGTTCTCAGTCTCTCCCCCAAAGCTGAATTGGTTGGTTGGTAAGTGGTGCTGTTGGTGAGTTTGCGATGTTTTCCCAGCCAGAAAATAATTCGAAGTCATCGCCCGCATGAGGGGTGGAAAGGCGGCCGACCTGACCGCTGCGATACGCCGCTAGCCAGGCACAGTAGCTGGGCTAGGCCGCTGAGGGGTGGATTCCATGCCATTGCAGGCATTCATTCCAAACTTCCACTTGAAGCCCATCAAGAGACATATCATCTGCTGCCAGTAAGTACTGCTTGCGCAGCATCAAAGACTCAGTGCACCGTCCGTCCAGTCCAGGTATTTGCCAACATACTCTCCCGACGGCCAAAGTCAGTTCTGTTAAGCCTTTGCTCTTCCCCTCCTCCCAACCCATTCATCACCACCGCCGCTTTGCTCCTTATCATGCCCCTCCATGCTTGAAATGCGTGGATACTGAGATCCGGTCAGCCAGATTCATCTGCGAAAGACACAGCAATTTCGTCTCTCTCTGAAACGCGCCAATACCCTCACCATGGACGATGTTCCTATTACCGGCCTGGAGGAGCTGGAGAGGCACCTCCAACACGTCATTGACGTCCCCGAAACTCCTCTCAACGCGAAGCTATTTGATGAAGTGGAACTGCAACTTACTGGTATGGCTCCTCCTCTTGCTGCAATTCGGATCTGACCCGTGCCAGATTATAATATCCCTCCTCTCATTCCGCGTTTGTTGCCGAACCTCTCCCAAATATTGTTGACCTACGCCCAAGACCCTACGATTCTCGCCAGCCTTGCCATCAAACTCCTCCGGCCAATCCAATTTACTCAGGCGCTCACCTTAGCTTCCGAAGATGCCTTAATCCAAGCTCTCCGATCTCCCGCCCCATCTGCGAATATTCTCGCTATTACAGTCGTAGAAAAGGCGACCCGAAGTCCAGGTGATACCGCAATCCTCTCGATTATGAAGCCGTTAGTAGAGAACTTCTTACGAACGTGGCTCAGTACGCCAGATGTTGGAGTTGCGGAGAAGGCTACAAAGGCTCTAGGGGATCTTCTAGAGGTGGATTGTGATCGGAGATCATCCGCTGGAATAAATACGAAGATGAGCGGTTTGCAACTTGCATCCGGTATGTCACCGGGCCAGGGACTTCTATGGCGACGGATATTCCAGGATCGAGAAACTTACCAGCTGCTCTTCTCCCTTTGCAGCTCTACAACGATTGGAACAGGTGAAGGTCAGCTTGATGATAGACAGAAGTCACTAGCACAAGCCAGACTCTTGAGGATTCTTCCACGACTAGCAGCCCTTGATTTCCAAACCATCACCCGCTCTCAATTCCCAGAAGTTGAGAAGTCACACCGAGTTGAACAACCGGGTGTTCTATACTTTGCTACAGTTGATATGGTCAACAAGGACGAAGACATGTTGATGCACATTACGTTGATGGATTTTTTTGCCGAATTCCTGGAAATGATGAGCACCACGGAGCTCACGCCATCTACCATGGACTATCTAGCGGCATTGGTCAAGAAAGTCGCGTCATCAGATCCTACCATGTACAAGCATCTTGAGACAATTGCATTGTCGCCAGAGGCAGCCGAAACATCTCCTGAATTGGTAGACCTTTTACTGAAATTGAACGAGTATCCTTGAAGCTGCTCCGAAACAATTCCACAGTCTGGCCGGCGGTTATAAGGAGGCACATCGTGGCGTGCCAAGTCCACAACTTGACCATGGCCTATCTAGCGAATACTGATCATATCAGGTCGACTCGATCTGGAAGTGGCAATTCCAAGGTCTCACTGCCATCGAATTTGAGATGTGAGGAAGTTGTGTTGTGAATGGTCACAAGTCTTAGCGAGCTTTACCCCATGCTTGGCGTTCATGAGTGATCGATTCGAGCCGAGCAAAATACCCCCAAAATGCGTTCAATACAAACCATCAATCAATCATCTATCACCCATAGTATCAATTTCCATCCCGTTTTCTCCTTGGATTTTTGTTGCTACATTGCATTGTCTAGAACTGCTCCCGACTGGCGTTGGCTCCCCTTCCTATCTTCGCTTCATTTTGCATGCAAATCTAATGTCTTCAACCCCCTGAACTGTGCATATTTTACTCTTCCTGGGCTAAATAACTCATATAGCTTTTTCCTACCTTGCTACATGTTGATATATGACCAGTGTACAATTCCCCTGAAACAAATGCTCCCAAGCCGCAGATATTTCTCAGTTCCGATACTATGCGGTCTCAATTCTCCTTCGCCCTGCATAAGATGAAGCAAAATGGGCTTTCAGCTTCATGGCGAAAGCCATTGTCCTCAGCCTCCATTGTCGATCATATTGATGATGAATAGTATATATATCCCACGTTGTGTGGCTTCTTGGAGCCTCACATCACTTCTTTCTTCCACGTCCTCGCCCTCTTCCTGGTTTGAGCATCATTCGTTCTGCTTGACCATTACCCATCATGGTTCGTTCTTCATTCACACAGCTTTTAGTGCCGGGTTCGGCAACATTCTCTGCCGTCGATGCCGTACGATATCCTTTCTGCAAGGTTAATATTCCCGTGCATGGCGAGAATGCCTTTGGGAAACGAAATCTCCCCGTCACTGTCACGGTCAGCGCCTGCGACAGCTCAGTCATAAGCTCGATCTTCAAATCTGCTACTTCCGCCTTTGCAGAAAGCTCAAGTGCAGCAATGAGCTCCTCATTCGCGTCCTTTACTTCAGTACTCGAGTCAAGTTCAAGTCTTGCAGCACAGCATTCCTCCCTCCTTGCTGAGTCCTCTGCCTCCTTATCGAGTGCAATTGAGAGCTTCTCCTCTGTATCTGCATCTGCTGCAGCCAGGTCCGAAATGCCTTCCATTACTCAGGTCTCCAGTGTATTCGCCACATCGACTCAGACCTTCGATTCGACCATCCTCACTGCATCTGCCGAATCCTCTGCAAATCTCAGCTCGCTTGACAGTCTCACTACAATGTACGAAAGTCTCTCCTCTGTGGAGTCTATTCCGTTGTCCAGCACTGAATTGGAGTCATCGACGCTGTCGTCCTATATATCCTCCATGGTTATTGAGCCTTCTGCGTCCAGTAGTGAGACGCTCAGTTCCTCAGACTCCACGTTCTTCCCAAGCTCTACAGAGATCCCAGAGCCAAGCTCAGCGATCATCTCCACTGTCGTTATAGGGTCCAGCACTGATAGTTTCTTTGGGTCCAGCACCGCTGTACCAGAGATTTCGATTCAAACCTCTATCGTAGAGGTATCAGATTCCACATTCGCTTCTTTTGAGGTTGCCAGCTCTACTGTGCAGATAGAGGGTTTCAGTAGCAGCGTTCCGGGGGAATCATCCGTCGAGTCTTCTTTCCTGGCTAGTTCTACCATCGCACCAGATGCCTCGTTGACCAGTGAGGTATCGTCCATAATCGAGACACTTATCGTCCCCAGTTCAACTATTACTTTTGGGGAATCCTCGTCTTCATTTGAAACGTTCTTTGCCAGCTCCACACAAACCCCAGAAAGCTTATCTTCCGCTTTTGTGGAATCAAGCCTGACTTCTCTGCCTGTCGCTCTTTCGTCAATCGAATCGTCCTTCTATACAGCCCCGACAGTCACCCCGGAAAGCTCAACCTTGGTCATCTCCGATACCAGCTCAGCAATGTCTTTGACGGTTCCATCCTCATCTGAAATTCTGGCCTTGAGCTCGACAGTGGAAACGATTGGTCCATCTTCCGAGCCATCTTCATTCACAACCTCCACCATTATCCCCGAGATCTCGTCATCCACTCTTATTCTCGAGCCTACATCAATCTCTTCGGTCATTCCGCCTTCTTCCGATGTTCTCGTAGCCAGCTTGACCTCCCCTGCGGTTCTTTCCTCGGTTGAATCATCCCTGTTCTCTACTTCTACAAGTCTTTTGGCAACATCTTCCTCCATCGTTCAAGAAACCAGCTCCACAACTTCAAGACTATCGACAACGTCTACGACTTTCAGTACGAGTACAACAACGAGTACAACAGCGAGTACGACAGCGAGTACGACATCGTCGACTTCCAGTTCTACGACAAAAGGCGGCAGCAACGTCCACTCTCACTCCCGTTCTTCTTAATGGCGGGTTTGAGAATGGTCCGTTTGGCACCTTCTGGGATCAAGGACCTAACCCATACAAGGCTGCTTCTGGGCCGCCAAAGATCAAGACGAGTTCCGACACAGGAGTCTCAAGCTTTGGAGCAAAACATCTAATTGTCCCACGTATTCCTGCCTAGTTACATAGCTAACATACCACAGTGAAACGACCGTTGAAGATGGCCACAGTGCCTGGATCACTCAGAATATTTCCAACGTCAGCCCCCAGACTCAATACGTCATCTCAGGGTATGCTCAGCTAGCAACCGCTCCAGTCAAGATAAAGGGGCAGCCAACACCCCCAGTCTGTAAATTGGAACTCTGTGATGGATTCTCCAGCAAATGTACACGTCTGGAATCGTTGAATGTTAATAGCTTCAGTAGTGTTAGCAGAAAGTTTAAGATGACAAAATTTTAATCCTCGGTATAATTTCAGGTCAAGGTTACTTGTCCGCTCATGACAGTTGGACATATCAATATGATCTATCTGGATGAATTCTGCTTCTATAAGGTATGATTTAGTAACTGTCATAGAGAGGTTTCATTTGTTTTGAGGAGGAGTTGAGGTGAAGTGTCGGCTGGTTGGTGAAAGTATATTTTGATTTGGAATTTGGAATTTGCATAATCTAGAGATTCATACATATATTGATAATTAATTTGCTTCAATCTTGCACTCCACTGCTTGCTGATTTGGCGCCAAAGTTGAGATTTACTCACCCCAGTTGGCGAATAAGAAAACGGGGTTCTTCCTTAGATGCTCTAGATTCCTCTCAAAACATGACTTCCTAATCAATTCGCGATTCTATTTCTCGTCAATCACGATCAATGACGTCGTTATAGGTTCCCGTGCTTCCACATGAATACAAACATGTCAATATTTTAGCCTATTTCAACCCCCTCCCCCTTCTGTGTTATTTGTCACACAGTTACATCGCTCTCCACCTCTTTGCCCTTCCACCAAATTCGATTCTATAGGCATACGGCCTGGAACAGCAGTTCCTGGAATTTGAACAAGCCGAGTAGTAGCTGCCAAGTCCTTCAAACCCTTTCATGTCCCGACCTTGCCATCAGGATGGGTCAACTCCTTTTAATTTCGTTATCAGTAATCCTCGCGATCTGGTCGATCAAGCAGTATATCAATCTACGTCACAACATCAAGATTGCGAAGACAATCAATGTAGGTATTGGAACACCCTTGGAAGAAAATTTCCTACTAACAACCCCACTTCAGCTTCCATATATCATTGTCCCTTTCTTCACGGGCACACTTCTATGGTTCTTCGTAGCTCCGGTTATAATTCCTATACTCCGTTACGGCCTGCCGTCTGGCTGGAACCGAAAATGGATCGAGTCAGTATTTTCACCTTCACCAAGACCAGTCGCCAAATTGACATGATGCAGTCTCATAGCTCCGTTCTGGACATGGTACGAAGAGTATAAGCCCTTCGCGGAATATGGTAGCGATACCATAGTGACCGTCGCTCCTGGTGGTATCACTTTCCACACTTGCTGCCCAGAGTTCATCAGACAAGTTGGTGAGCGCCGAAAGGATTTCCAGAAACCATTGGAGCTCTATAGTGTCTTGAATACGTAAGTCTTCCGCCACTTCCTCCTTGGTTCCTTCTCTTTGTTGAAACATTGTGACTGACCATCTTTTAGATTCGGGCCCAACCTCGTCTCCACGAATGGTGACGAATGGCGCCACCAACGCAAAGTCATGCTTCCCTCCTTCAACGACGCTCACAACTCGCTTGTCTGGAGCGAGACTATCTTCCA
Organism: Cadophora sp. M221; assembly: GCA_017366145.1. Lineage (NCBI taxonomy): Eukaryota > Fungi > Ascomycota > Leotiomycetes > Helotiales > Ploettnerulaceae > Cadophora > Cadophora sp. M221. The sequence continues at coordinate 51,565 of JAFJYG010000174.1, read as the reverse complement.
GACCAAATGCATGCTCCGAGTTTGGTCTACAAAAATGCATTCCATGGCCGCTAACCGTACCTTGAACTTCCATGATGATCTCAGAGCACTGGCTTTCAATGTTGTCAGTCGCGGTTCCTTCGGCGTGCGTATGATGTTTCCAGGATCAGAGGACGTATTTAGCTCTAGGGATGAGATGGGCATTCATGGCGCCAAGCTCAAAGAGGGCCACACGATGAAATTTGGCGAGGCGACTTTGCTTGTAGTGGAGGGCTTGAAGTGGCTTTTCGTACTTCCACGGTGGTTCCTAAGTGAGTTGACCTTCTCGGAACATATTGTTCTTGGAAGAGCTGACAGATTTACAGGATACTCGCCGTACAAGTATTTTAGACAAGTGTGGCTGGGGTAAAATCCCATCTAAGTAGTTTTGTTCATTGGACTAACAATACCCCGCAGCTTCAAAGAAATGGGCACTTACCTAGACGAATATATCACCAACAAACAACCCGAGAGTTCAACAAACAAGGATCGGGCTTCTCAGAATACCGGTGGAAGAAAAGACCTGCTCAGTAAGTACTTTGTGGTTATCATCTTCATTGTAATAACTCCGCACCAGATTCTCTGATCGAAAACAACATGCAATCCTCATCTATCGACGGATTGATAGGTCTCACTCAGCAACAAATTATCGGCAATGTTGTAAGTGTCCCTTTGATTTTATGTATGATAGGATGCGTAACGAATGAAAATAGTTCAATTCTCTGACCGCTGGTCACGAAACAACTGGCTCGACCCTCTTCCATTGCATGATCAACCTAGCTTTACATCCTACATGGCAACGGAAAGTACAGGCTGACATCGACACAATTTTCGGTGATCTGGATACAGACCAATGGCTTTATAAAGATCATCTGGAGAAGCTGAAGAATAGCTCTCTTGACGCCACTATCCTGGAGAGTAAGTTGAGCCCCACCTTGACATTATTACCTACTTACGGACAACACTTCCAGCTCTTCGACTCTATACACCCAACAACTTGGTTCCCAAGCACTCAGTCGAGCGCGCCGGTTTCCCTAAGATTCTCAAGCATGGTGATTTCGAAGTAAACATTCCAGCCGACTCGCGCATCAACATTCTCATGATCAGCGTACATCGCAATCCGAACTACTGGCGCAACAAAGCCTCGTCCACCTCGCAATCTGACGCCGATATGGCACTATTCAAACCCGAGCGATGGTTTGTCACCCCATTCGAAGCCGAGGAAGTCTATGGTCGAGCTCTACCTCTCAACCCTATCTTCGCAGGCTCTGCTGAAGCCCAGTCTGGCAATGGATTCTTCAAGCCTGAACGCGGCGCTTTTATTCCATGGTCTATAGGCAATCGGGAGTGTATCGGCCGACAATTCGCACATACAGAGATGTTGGTTGCACTCGCCATCATTTTCCGCGATTGGAGTGTCGAGCTTGTTGTTGATAATGCAGGTGCAGGTGCTGCAGAAAAGGGAATGGCATGGGAAGCCGCAAGCGAGAAGGCAAAAAAGAACCTTCGGGAAGGGATGACACACTATTCTCTCATGCAATTGAGGAGGGGATTGGTGCCACTGCGGATTGTGAAGCGGAAGAAGTAACGGTTGGTTTATGAAGAAGTAGCTCTCTGGCTGTTATTTTGGGCGGCCGGGTGAGATTCGTACCTGGATTGGAGGGTGGCTCTAGAATTTAGCGTTAGGGCTAAAAATCGTCGGCTAGGTATTTGGGAGATTTGGGAGAATCAAAACTGGAGTACTGGCAGGCTTTTATACGGTCCTTCTACTTCTTTTTCAATAAAAGTCTTGAAATTAACTGGAGATATTTCCAAGACCGTGAAACTCCGTGAGAAGTCGTGAAGAAGAAACCGACCTTTCTGTGAATGCTGAGCGATCCTTAAATGGAATGTAGGACATATGTTACCTTTGGCAAGTCCTGGGGATGAGCTTTGAACTGCCAAAGGCCAATCTCGGTTAGCGGACATGGATTGAGACGATGTCAACAGTAGGCTTGAACTCGAAATGCGCCGGTAGAACTGCCAAAATCTAGACGCCGTTGTCCATACACTTCATACATTTCAAGCGGCTGTTGTAAGACATCGATCGTCCTTATTCTTGATCTCTAACATCGGACTCAATCACAAATATCGAAGCCGAAAACCCTCCCTGACAGTCCATAGCTGTCCGGTCCGGAGACGGTTTGGAAAAAACCCTCGGCCGTCCAAAACCGAAACCATGTCCCAGTTTTATTCAAGAATTGATAGGATAGTCAATTGCAGTGATTAAGCCTCATGCAGGTACAATGATGATATGTTTGAGAATTCTGCGTCGGAGAAGCTCGGAGTAGCATTGGATCTCGGTCGAATCTCGCCAAGTTTTGTGAAAATCACGTGTTTTCCTTGTTCATTTTTCTGAACGAAGAAACTATATATTAAAACGCCGATCCTGCGGTAGAAAGATCGATCTCCAGATTAGCCAAGTCAAATCATCATATGAATGTCAATCCAACATGTTACACCATTTGAAAACGTTCTGGAAAGCCATCTCTACTGGCTGGGTGATCGAATATCCCGAACCAGGGGAGGCGCCAAGGGATTTCTTCGATCGAAGGGATAGAAGACCGATGTATGTGGAGCCTTTACCGAGATACGAGGACCTGTATTCATCTCGCAGACAGGGACAATTCGAAGAGAGTGGGAGGGAGGATGTGGCGGATCGGTCGCAGAGACAAGATGACGAGGATGAAGGAAGGGAGGACGCAGTGTTTAGGTGGAGTGAGCAAATGAGGTTGAAGGATCAAGGTCGGATTCCGAGCCAGTGATGAACGGAGATGTGAGATTTTCTGGGGGCTGGGGGTGGGGGGTGGTATGTTCGTTTCTGGGGTTTGAAATACAAGTACTAACTTTATTTGCTAGTCACTATCGAACAATCTTCCAGAGTATAATAAGTCGGACTTTGGACTTCTGGGGTTAAACCGGAGTTATTAAAGGCAGACTTTCGTGGTCGTTTTGCAATCGAGGTTCGCGGCGTCGCATCGCCGAGGACGGCGGGAGAAAGGCTAGGCAGACTAGATATGGAGCATTATTTGCCGCCCTAGACAGTCAAAAATGGGCTTGCTTCTCTCTAGTCTCACAGTTCCTCTTCGCGATTTCCGATTTGGATTTGGATTTGGATTTGGATTTGGATTTACCCTCATCCCGAATCCAGGAGGGGAGTTTACTGTCGTTATCACGTGACCAAACAAAACAGCGGAATGGAAAGGGGGGATTCGGGGCTCGGTAACACATAGATGTCCGAACTTAATAACAAGCTGAGAAGCTCAATCCATTGTCTTGATATTTGTGGCAATCGTAGCCTGTAGATGATGGCAGGGAAATAAATAAGAAATAATTCTGGAGACATGTAGTCAGCGCTAGGCATTTCGAACCATCATGGACTTGTCGATTCGGGTTCGGCATGCCGTGCCGTGAATATTAATATGGAATCATTGCCCCCCAATTGCCTTTTCTTCCCCTCACCTCACCGCACTTCCAAAATCTTTGGATCATCGCATCAAAATGTCTTCAGAGCACAATATCGCAGTCGACGCGGCAAAGGCCCTCGACCCTTTACTTTCCAACACAGCTCGGATCTTCACCGATCCATCGACTACAGAATTCAAAGAACTCCTGATAAGGTGGAGCGATGTCGATATTCAAGTCCCTTCTGCCATACTGCAACCTAACGGCGAGGAGGATATCTCCCAAATCGTAAGCAGCAGCCCTTGAACCTACATCTCTGCTAAGTAACTTCAGGTCAAACATGCCGCCAAACACAACATCCCTTTCATAGCCAAAGGAGGAGGTCACAGTAACTGGTCTACCATCGGCTCTGGTGGTTGGATCGTCGATTTATCTCTCCTCAGATCTATTGGCATCAACACAAGCACACAAACAGCCACGATCCAGGCAGGTGTTCTCACCAAATCCGTCAATGAGGCTGTCACCGACGCGGGATTCATGATTCACTCCGCGAACGCAGCCAATGTAGGCCATATTGGTTTCCTTCTTGGTGGAGGTTCATCAGTTCTGATGGGGATGTACGGTTTAGCTATTGATGCATTGGTCAGTGCTCAGGTTGTGACTGCGGCTGGACGAGTTGTGACTGCCTCTCCTACCGAGAATGGGGATCTGTTCTGGGCACTAAAGGGAGCGGGACAGTACTTTGGCATTGTAACAGAAGTAGCTGTCAGAATATTCCCCCAAACATCCGATATTATCTCCTGGGCTTGTATCTTCGCACCACCCCAGATCAAGGAAGTGGCGAAGGCTGTGAGAGAGTTGGTTGATGGAGGTGATCAGAAGTCTTTCGGGGTCGCCATGATCACTCTTCCTCCTGGTTTGCCTAGACAGACCAAGGTAATGTGTCAAATCTTTAATGTTAAAGTTTATTCTGACATCTGTAGCCTGTCATTATAGTCAGCATCACACATTTCAGGTCTAAAGCCGAAGCAGAGGAAAGCATGAAGCCGCTGCTGGCAATCCACCCAGTTGCCCAAATAAAGAGACCTATCGCTTTCTCTAATCTCACAGATGCAGCTGACAATATTGACAAAAAAGGCGGCTTAAAGTCCGTTGTCTCGTGTGGCTTGAAGGGTTTCGACCCTGAGAAATTTGAGAAGTGTCTTGATGCTTGGACTGGGCTTGTGGAAGGACATCCTGAGGCAGCATCGACTTTCTTCATGTTTCTCTGGGCTTCAAAAGATGGGATGAAAACTTTTGGAGACGAGAGCTCTGCATATGGTCATAGAGATATTGGGTGTTGGAGGTACGTGGAACTGTTCCGGGCTTGTACCCCTCGTTGCTAATCGTTGGTAGTTTCTTATGGCCATCCGCGCCAGATGAGGAGTCTTTCAAGGCTGCGGTACAGAGCTCTGAGGACTTCATAGCATTGTGTCAAGCTGATCAGGGAGAGTCTGAAAAAGCCGTTTTCCCAAATCATTCTCGTGTAAAGAGTGTGGAGCAGAGGTACCGCGGTGTTGAGAGGAGACAGAGGTTAGGGGAGGTAAAGAGAACTTGGGATCCAGAAGGCAGATTCACGAGACATTTTCTGTGATTAGCAGTAAAATGATCCCAAGGTCCGGATATTGAAATGGAATTCATTTCATTTCCTTCTGCACATATCGGTTAGCGGCTCGTTATCCCTGAGTTCATGGCTCTTGAACCAAGCCCCCCTTCCTCTTTCAAACATCCCCTACTGCCAACAAGATACCTCTTAACATATCCACTGCCAACCGCGGTGGACAGTTGTAAGTGCCGCCTGATCTGCAAGTTCCTCAGTAAGGTGGGGTGGAGTTCACCACAAACTACCTCGGTTAAAACAACAGCTGCATCTGTTGTTGTGATGCAGGCAGCATGCATACCATGCCTTAGATAGCTACCAGTATCAAAGGCATTCGAAGAATTGAACTCCCTGTACAAGTACGTGGGACTGGATTGTCGCAGGTTGCTCTGAAGCAGACTTTTCACTGTTCGAGACCGTCGGGGAACTTGATCTCATCCATGAATCACTTGAAGGATCGATGCCACAGACTGTATCACGCCAAATACAACAGTCAAAACGAGAACCAGGACGGCAGTCCAGAATGTCCACCACTGAACGGGACCGTTCGGTTCATGATCATCAAAAGCTCGCTTGATTTTCATTAACCGTGGGCCCCAGTGCTTAAAGTGCCGAATTTGGCAGTCTTCCATCTTGATACAAGTACAGTGGAATACGCCGGGATCTAGGCTGTATTTCTCCTGCAGCTGCTGATACCAAAGTCTGGCCTTGCGATCTGTTCTGGGAAAGAGAAGGGCCAACGTGTCGAATGTCTCCAGTATGAGGTCCTCGATGATTATCGCATTGGAAAATATTAGACTCGACAGGTGTGGACCCTCCAAGAACTGTGCTCCATTCAGTTTGCTCACCTTGGTAAAGTTTGGTGAAGCTCGAGTACTTTGACTTGGTGAAATATATACACCGCCAAGTCGACTTCCTTGTCGAGAATGAGAAGGTGATCAGACAGGTTGTTTGTCCATCTTATCTTGAAACTGGCCAAAAATTGCAGATGCCATGCAGTGAAACGCCTGGGGAATGAGACCGATGAGCTACAAGTCGGACAAGGTGCGGCTGCTGGCCCTGCTGCGCCAGTTTGTCCAGACCACATTTCAAGCTTACCGTCCATCAGTTGCTTAAGACTTTTGCTTGGTTCCCAAGAGCTAAGATCTCCTGGCCGGGATCCTCCTATTCCACTGAAGTTCAGTGGAACGAGTAACCCCGCTGCCAGGTTCAAGGCGCGCTTCTGCTACTCGGGGCTCGATCCAGGTACCTGAGCGACAAGCAGAGTAATTTCTTCCTATGTCTTATCCTGTTGTTTGAGTAGTTTAACAATGTCCATGATTTGGTCATGTTTGTAGTTTGGTATTTGCGCATCTCCACTGCAAGCTACAGAGCAGAGGTCCTCAAACGTGTTGTGGAAGTAAGCCGAGTATTCGTCTTGACAGCCCTTGTACTCCCGAGGAGTGAGGGCGCTTCCCCATATCCTGTTGATTGTATTCCGTTCTAAATCGAGGGTATCGTGCGTATTTTTGAGCAGACTTTTCATTGGTTGCAGAGGGATGTTGGCCATAGTTGACAAGAAAGGACGTTAATATGTACGGGAAAGAGAGGGATAGCTCAAGGAGTGGAGAGGATATACTTTTTCAGCGTCGACGAATGAAGGACAGAAGACACGATTTAAAGCTCACCCTGGATGAACAATTAAATCCCCAGGAAGCAAGACAATGCTTCAGCCCAGATTGAGTGCTAGACAGCCAGGTGCTTCAAGATTTCAGCTGGTGGTGGAGGATTTCAGGAAATGATTCGTTTGAAAACGCCACGTGCTGCAGGCCGCGTCTGGGGCTGACACCTGGGCAGACTGGAATCGACATCAACGACCAATCCAAAGAACATGGAAGCAATACAGTGGCAGTGCGGGTTTGCAAACGCCATTTCTTTTCTTGAAGCAGTTGCGCAGCTTGTTCGAGGTCGCATGTGTGCCTTGTTGGTAACATCTCATAATGTCTTGTTTCTCTCATCCTCATTGATTGCTTTGTTTTCACAGCGGCTTTCTCATCTGAACTAATACCATCGAATTATGGTTCGACTAGGAGCGCCAAAATGGGAGGAGCCACACAGAGGGAACTCGGTGGACGAGAGTGTATGCCAAAAGATGACCAGGGAAACATGGCGCATGTTCTCGATGACTTGTTGGCCATCGAAAGAGCTAGCGAGGCCTTGCTTGACAGACGCGATGACTCAATTGGAAAAACTGCTCGAATTACGAAATAGAGATTTCTGGAGAGGAGAGCCCATCCTAACCGGATTGCCTTGGAGCGATATATGTATGGCCGATCCGTGAAAAATGCTCAGCCAACAATCATTGGATTTGTGTCTAGTCAGCGATTTCGGCGCAATGCAAAGGAGATCCTCGAGGATTATGATTTCCAAATTGATCCTCGCGGGATAGAGATTGACTATTACAGCAGTCATCTTGTTTATTTCAGAGGGCAGGCTTTGGGATCTACTGCTAGCAAGAGCTGGTCAAGTGACCAGCTTACAGGATTGCCTCAGTTCATTGGAATGGCAATCCAAGCTGGAAATACAGCTTTCACCTTGGGGGGGCCTATCGTCGTCGATGATGAAATTGTTGGCTTGACTGTTGCGCATGCTATCGAGGCTGGCATCCCGGAGGAACAAGCATCAAGGGGTTAGAATATATATATCCAAGATATCAAGACTCCAGATAACCATTTCATCAGGGACGGAAACATGGCCAGGTGTCATGGATATTCGGCAAGCTGGAGGTCGACGACTTAGTGTCGCAGACCAAATGCGGCACTTAGACCCTCAGGTAGAGTCACCAGCAAAGGACCTGGACTGGGCAATTATTCTCTTTGACAGAGATCATGGCGAACCGTTGGATTTACCCTCGCCGGAAATCAGAATTCCGGATCCAACGACGTCCAAAGGGAAGGCAAAGGATACGGGCCCATTGTCAAAATCAGAGTTTTCCGCTTCGCCAGAAACACCCAACAAGCCCAGTGAATTGCATCCCTTTTGGAGACCAGTAAATTTCCGGGACAGCCTTGAAGAATTCGACAGCAACGACGATGGTGAGCCTGAACAAGCTGCTGTCACCGATAGACCACTGCCCCCGAAAGAAACCCTCAGCCAGAAGTTCAGACGAACGCTTGCGATCATACCTGTGAATGACAGCCGCCATAATTACAAAACAGTATCCAGAGACCGCAATGTGTTAGTAAGAACAGCAAGTGGAAGTATGAGGGTGGTTAAGCTCCGCAGTAGAATTCCGCCCAGGACAGGACGTACGGATTGGATCAACTGCCCTGGGAAAATTGTACAGGAAGTCTCGGAGAGCGCAAATGTTGTTATTTGCACCAGGAATGGCACAGAAAGGGGTATGATCATGGGAGACTACTCACTCGTTGCACTCCCTGTGGGAAGATACTTTCAGAGAATGTGGGTGGTAAAATGAACCGGAATATATGTGAGTATACCAAGCATCCAGAATTCTAGTCAGGTCAGCTCATATCACACATCCAGCACCTGGATATTGCGGAAGTTGGGTTCTTGACTCGTCCCGGGAAAGCCTCTATGGCCACCTAATCGCGGGGAGACAAGGAACTAGTATTGCATATCTGGTGCTAGCACGCGACATCTTCGAGGACATACGGATACAGCGCAAAGCTTCGGAGGTTCGACTGCCTACCCGAGAGGAGCTCCAAGCATTTTCAAATCCTAGCCAGGGCAAAAGTCGTCTGATGAGATCGATACCGGGGCCTTCCATAGTACCCTTCCAAGATGACGCTTCTGTCAAGGTATTATCCGATGTCATGCATGACAATCTTTCAGATTATGGACACTCAAATGTTGCTAGCCTTGTACCCCTAGCTACCCACGTACCGATCATAACTTCCTGGGCTTCTTCTGTGGTGTCTGATTCTGGATCAGAACGACTGCGGGATTCAAGTACAACCGTTTCACCAACCCAATCGTCCCTTAGGTCGCGGCTAGGCGAGGTCCAGTGCGAGCCCTGGAACGACTATGAATAATTTTTAGCTGACGATGACCTACATCGACTTATAACTAAGAAGTCCGTGTACCGGCATCTAAAGGAGAAAGATCTAATCTTGGAAAGACCGCAACATAGAATCTATTTTTTGGCCCCCAAGCTCTTCGCTATTCTTGTCTCCGAACAACTAGAACGCCACATCTTCAAATTCCTCGACGAAGGTATAACCGACGATGATTTACCATTTGTTCGACTTTCTCTACCACGCGGGGGAAATGAGCACAGCAAGCACCAGCTCTGCAGCGGGTGACATCCAAAGAAAGCTATGGAATTCACCGTCGACTGGAATCAAATCGATATTCGACGTATTTGCCAGACGCAGTGGAGTTTTCTGGCGCCTGTCTTTGACTTTACAGGGAATGCTGCATTCTACGACTTTGATGACAATTGCGTTCTCCCATTCATCGAAGACAGCGAGACCAGTACTCTCAGCAGCGGAAAGCGAAGCAAAGAAAGCATTACAAGCTCTTCCCGGAAGGTCATCATTCATCCGGCTCATTTGAGAATTTCTGACAGCGGGATGCATAACAGATCGGAGTTCGTAGTGAACCAGTTGCCCGAAAATGACATGGGGAAGTACATGAGGTTCGAGGTCGAGAAGTTAAAGGAAGTTTCACATAAACATATGATCAGTATCTTGGCTGCGTACTCCTGGAGGGGCCGGTGCCATTTAGTGTTCCTTTCCGCAGATTCAAACTTGCGTCAATACTGGCAGATGACTCCTTCACGACATTCGCCCGCAACAGTCTCCTGGGTCATATATCAATGCGCAGGAATGCCAACGCTCTGAAAAGCATCCATGGTGGGGGGGTGTTCTGGGTTTGCGGTTATCATGGGAACATAAAGCCCGAAAACATTTTGTGGTTCTCCCAAAACTCGGATCCTGGACTCTTAGTCCTCGGCGACTTTGGAGAGAGAAAAGACCCGACCTTAAGGCCTCTAGAAGAGCAGCTTCGTAACTCTCAAGCTTTCGACGTATGGAACCTCGGTTGCATATTCCTCGAGTTCGCTACATGGTTCATTGATAACCGAGAGGCGAGCTTGGAGCTCTTGTTAATAAAGTTCTAAGACTTCGACGTGTACGGCGATCTAAAGGACCCTCGTTACAGCATCCAGGAAAGTATCCGCGTATGGATAGAGGGGCTTATTCAGATGCGTCGAATCTCACCTGTTATGAACGATTTCTTGGATATGATAGCTGAGGGTATGCTACTTGAGAACCCCCAGAAATGGATGTCGGTGGCAGATGTCAACAGAGCTCTCCAAAGGATAGCCACGAAAGCCTCTGCTGAAGGTGGAATCGAGCAGGGTCCAGAGAGGGACGATCCAAAATCCCGGGCCCCAAATCTTTTTGATAGATTCCCAGAACAACCGCCTCCGACGCGAGAGAGCATAAAACCAGGAATTCCCCGACGGCCTCTTAGGCGTCAACATGAGTTGAGCTGACAAGAATTTCCATAAAGTGGGAGGCATAACTTGTACCAAAGGAGTTACAAAACTTTGCATTTGCCATGAGGCGACTTCAGGGCATCCGGAAGACGACAAAGAGGTTAGGCGAGAGAAGCGAACTTGTGTAGAGCAGCGAACGAAGGTATAGGCAATGAGTTGCAGTAAGACAATAGCTGAATTCAACTGTCGAGTATCAAAATATGGAAGCGGGTGAACCCAGCTGTGGAAAGATAGAGCCAGGGACACCAGAAGTAAAACGGACGTCCCTAGATTTTTTCGTTACACAAATTCCGCTGTAGCGTTTTAGCCAGTGCGCTGCAAGATATCATGGCTTCCCCAGTTCCGCCTTCTTCTCTCGCATCAATATACGGTATGCCGCTGGCGAAAATGAGCAGAGCCAACCCACTAGTCCTTCAGATGCGATACTATTATCGATGAGTGAATAAACCGAGAATGAACACCCAAAAATATCAGAAGGCATTATATTTAAAATTGTGAAAACTTGGCAGAGCACTATTTAGTCAGCCGCGTATCAACCAGCCATAAATCGACCCATCCCAGGGTCACTCTCCTTTCTCCCTTGACCTTCCTTCGGGGACTCCTTCCCCCCGCCGCTGCCATCTCGCCTCGTCTTTGCACCCTCCTTTAGCTTCTCCCATCGGTCACGGTAGCGAGCTATCACGCTCTTTAGTTTGTCATTCTCCTTTCCAAGTCTCTCTATCTCCTTGCCACCTAGATTCACATGCTGCTCGAGTTCTAGGACTCTTCGCTTCAGCCCTTCATCTCCTCCACGACTAACATCTCTAGCAGGACTCATGTTACGAGTTAAGCGTATACTCTCTTGAAGTGCCATGCTATTCTGCTGTGCTGACATCTCGAAAGCGTGAAGACGTTTGCTGAGTTTGTCGATACAATCCTTCAGACTCTTGTTTTCCATGTCCAGTTCCTCGACTTTGTTCTCGACTTCCCGGGTGCTGAGCTTGCGGCCAAAGCCTCGCTTGGATGAACTTGGAGAAACCGGCATAGGTGTTTCTCTTGCGTCGACAAAATCGTCTTCTTCATTTGGATCAGCGAAGAGGTCTGCGTTTTCACTGTGCATGGACGCGGCCATTCTTCGTTTTTCCTTCTGCTCGTAGGACACGATAGCAGCGTACGGGATTGTACCGCCACCGGTAGGGACCACATAGAAAGAGTCATTCCCTGACTGGCCTTCACGGGCCGAAGCTCGGAGTGCGGCACGCGAAATAAACTTGGTGAGATCTGGATCTGACTCTGTTCTTTCTTTACTCTTTGGACGTTGTCTGACACCCTTCACGACCTCGGGAGGAGCTGGTGACTGTCCTTCTTCGGAGATCAAAGGCAGGCCTGCGAAGGCTAGTGGGGCAGAGAGCTTGGACAGGATATTCTCGAATGTATTGTAAAACCTAGAGAACCCTTCGTCATTTGCCGTTGATGTCTCAGCAACGGCTGCAGGTTTCTGCTCTGCCTTCTTGGGACTGACCACAGCAGGTGGGACCCAACTTGGCTGTGAATGTTCAGGAATGCTCGCTGGAAGCTTGGATCGCTTGCCATCTTTGCGGGGAAGAGCCTCCAACCCACCAGCAGCTTGTTGGGTAGAGACACTTGGCGACAGTGGCTGCCGAGTGTAGTTTGCACGTATACCTCTTGCAGAAGCAAGATTACTTGCGATCGAAGAGCTCAGATCTCTAGGGGGGAGACGGCGGGGATGTTGCAAACTCGGTGGGTTTCGTAGAGGGGAAGATGATCTGGGGCCAAGGTCCGATTTAGACGCACGTAACTCTGCAACAGCCGCAGATGTTGAAAGTGGTTTCTCTGATACTGCTTGCACTTCTGGCTCCGTAGTAGCTGCCGAGGGTGGGTTTTCGGAGGGGTATCGAAGGAGTTCCGATAGTCTCTGATGATGTTGCTCCAACAGTCTGAGTGTCCTCAAGGCCTCAGCACTGCCAGTCCCAGATGCGGCCCTCGCGAACTCTCCAGCTGCCAACGCATGTTCGTTAATAGCCACAGTCGTATCGGAGCTTTGGGTTGCCACGGAGGCTGCCCGCGCATGGTCGTGGGCCTAGGTACACCGTCTGTTAGTGGAGAGGAAAACCGAGGGGAGGGCAACCCACCAGAATCAGAGGTGAAGACTCCATTCTGCTGTCAGATGCGCTGGCGGATAAAATGGACCTCGCTTGTCATGTCAATCTGTTTACTCTGGTGCTAGTTGTTGTCGTCCAAAAGAGGTGAAGAAGTGACGCTGTAGATGTAGATGTAGATGTACTCCGTAGATGGAGATGGAGGGACCTCGAGCCGAGCCAGGAGGTTGAATATCACGAGGCTGCCATCTGGAGAAGGGTTAGCTTCAAGCGGTTAGCGCGGTAGGAATGGCCAATCACCGCAATCCAGTCGGAAGGCAGAGCAGACAAGGCAGGAGGCAGAGCATAGTAGAGGAGGCCAAAGCCAAGGCATAGGATTGTGGAATCCCATGTGGAAAGCTCCTCTCCTCTCCTCCTCTCTCTTCTCCTCTGGAGCATCACCATCGTCACATCTTCTTCGACTATTGGGCAGCAGGTATTTGCAGCTGCATCACAGCAACAAAGGCTCTACTTCTTCTCCAAATCGCTTGAGCATCACCGCGAAATAGTACGTACAAGGCTTACGGGTTGTTTATCCCACTCCAGCTGGACTGGCTGCGCATCGAGGGGTCATCTAGAGGGAGTGACAAACAACGAGCAAGGGGGAAGATACAGCACTCTTCGACGTATCCGCCTGCAATTACTCCACATGTGATACCTCCATGGTCAACTCATTCAAGAATCCCCGAATCAATCCCTAGCCATCTGCGAGATGTCCTTCAAACTAGAGAGGTCAGAATCTCCACAGAGGAACGGCCTGGCCCAGCTATTCTCCAAGACGCGCCGAGACAAGAAAGACAAAGATTCCGCAGGCAATTCTGTCAAGAGCAGCAACAGCGACAGTCGAGCTCTTCGGTCGTCTTTGGAGGATACAATTGACAAGCTCAAGGGACACGAGGTGACAGAAGAAGATATCGACCCCTCCGGCATCAAGAAGCTCGCAAAAGGCCTGGGGACCAGTAAACGTCGGCGGAAGAAGAGAGAAGAGGAACAAGAGGTCAGCGAGGAGATAGCTCGAGGGAGGACAGTCGCGGATCGAGGGACTTTGGCTGATGATGCGGATATTTCACCGTTTGCTGAGAACAATGGATCCGGTGGAGATGGAAGCAGCTTGATAACCTATGATTCCGAGACCGAGTTGTAAGTGATTCCCTCTTTCATTTTCAACCCTCTCCATACGCCGTATTGGCGTACTTGTTCGGGTGTGGAAACGCGAGTCTGCGAGAGCTGCAGCTCCATGCCATGTGGAGAGCTCCAAGACGAGGGATCGGATTAGCTAGAACGATGAGGCGGACATGCGATGATGCGACACGCGGAGCGGTCCACTGCAGGATTTCTCCTTCACCACCACATTCAGTACCTACAAACATCTCCATCTCCAGATCCTTCCGTCGCATTTCCCTCACTCTACGAGGTCCATGCTTGCTGCAGCTCATGACTCTCGCTCCAACAACCTTTTCACTATTTATGCGCTGAGCGTTTTGTTTGCACTATTCGCGGAGGCTATCTCCCCGACCCCATTATTACGTGTACCATACTGTACCTTGCCCTGCAACATTCTAACCCAAGTGTCTCTCCAGGCCTCCCGAGACAAAGCCTCCTCTCTCTACACATCCTTCGCATACGGGATATTTAACGACATCCTCGCCGCTGGTTCAATCCGTCACGCTGCCCGAATCAGCGTTGTCGGAATCTCAACTGGACGGGACGACTCCTCGAGCAGCTACATTTCCCCGGAACATCGAAGTCCTGGCTGCCTCCGCATCTACCCCAAGCCTGGTTGATAGCACGCTTCGTGCTCCTACAAACGGATCTGAGAGACGGTCCCCCTCGCCTGTTGGCAGATTAAAGCAAGCTTTCACGCCGAAGCGGGGTTCGAGTCCTAATACAAGTCCAGAACGGAAGCCTGGAGGGGGTGGTGGTGTGGGCACATTGAAGGAGAAGTCTGCAGCGGACAGCAGACGGGGGAGCGTTGCATCGAGAATTGGGTCGATATTTCCAGAAAGACAGGCTGCATCCCAAGCTGCCTCATCCACAAGCTCACCAGAGCGCCCTCGCACGGGAAAGATCCAGACGATAGACACGAATGCTCCGCCTAGCACGCCCCCACCTGGCGAGAATCCAGCTCCAATAATTGTCAATACTCCCCCTACCCCTACAGATCCCAGCTCTCCCCGGTTTGGTTCTCCTCGAGAACGTGGAACATCAGATCCGATTACTTCGAATGCCAACGTTGTTGTATCCCCGACAGGGAATATGATATCACATCGCCGCATACGATCAGGATCAGCTACACTGGGACCTAGCAAGCTGTCGAACATCACATCTGCCCCCTTGACACCAACACTCGAAAGTGGTCAGAATACCCCAGGAACGGGGTTTTTCTCGTCTGTATTTTCCGCCGCCCAAAACGCAGCGACCACTCTGAGCAATAGCATTGGAAACACATCGGTCGCTCCTGGGAATCGAGGCAAGGGCGGGACACAAGATATCAAGGAGGTAGAAAGCCCTGAGGTGGAGACTTTTGCCGAGAAAGCCGATTCTGAAGCACCTACGGAAGAGAAGGAGCTCGCTGTGAAGACATTAGGCATGGGGGATCTCAGTTTGAGTGCGCTTGGAATCTCAGAGAATAGCAGCGGCTCCAATACCCCCCTTGGACTCAGGTTTCCGGAAGAAGCACGTGGGAGATCCGAGTCACAAAATGATGACCGCCCTGCTCTGGCTCCCATTGCCAATGGGGAACTTCCAGATACTGCATCTGTAACAGCAATAGATGATCTTCAGCCTCTTATTCGACCTCGTTCTATGTATGAGCCTGGAATTGGGGGAGACCAGACACCACCAAATGGTAGCGTTTTTGAGGGAAAGACTGGTCTTCAGCGCAGCGGTAGTATTCGTAGCGCCATTGGAAATCGTCGCAAGAGAGGAAGCTCGGCTGCAACTGGAACCACAATTGGAGCAGCTATTGCTGCAGCAAACAGCTCTCTCGGCAATCCAAATGCCGGCGCACAGAAGATTACAGGCTTCGCTGTAGCAAGCAAGAAGCGAAACAGGGACTTCCATCAGCTCTTCCGAAGTGTACCCGATGATGATTACCTGATAGAAGACTATAGCTGCGCGTTGCAGCGTGAGATCCTTGCTCACGGTCGTCTATACGTCTCAGAAGGGCACCTCTGTTTTAGCAGTAACATCTTTGGGTGGGTGACCACTCTCGTGATGAGCTTTGATGAAATTGTCTCGGTCGAGAAGCGAAGCACGGCACTGCTGTTCAAGAATGGACTGATGATCTCAACGTTGCATGCGAAAAATATTTTTGCCAGTTTCACTAGCCGAGATTCAACATACGATTTGATTGTTGGGATATGGAAATTAGGCCATCCAAGCCTTAGAAGCTCATTGAATGGAGTCAGGATAGAGGAAACCGGTGGTGGCGACAAGACCGAAAAAGACGATGGCAATCCGGCACCTGGGAGTCAAAGCGGCTCAGAATCCGATAGTGAAGAAGGTGAGGAGGGGGATGATGTCTATGATGAAGATGAGGAAGACGAAGATGGAATGAGCTTTACCCAGGCTGAAGGGAGTGTTGCAGGAAGTGATGCTGGAGAGAGAGTTGTCAGCCGGAAACCGTCCGCTGCGGTGGTGACGAATGGAGCCCCAGCAGAGAAGAGCAAAGACGAAGGCCCAACCAGTCCAGGAACTGACTTTCCGGGCCCAGCGGCTCACGCAGCGACCGAATGTGCGGATCAAGAAACTCATTACGCCAAAGTCATTGGGGATGAAATCATTCAGGCTCCTTTGGGGAAGATTTACAGTCTGATGTTTGGACCAGCTTCGGTTACGTGGATGCGAAACTGGCTCACGGTCGAGCAAAAGTGTTTAGAACTGACAATCGAAGACTCCTCAAAGAAACCACTGGCTCTTGACAACAAAGTCCGATTCTATTCGTACATCAAGCCATTGAATGGGGCAATTGGTCCCAAGCAAACGAAATGTCTTTCCACCGAAACTTTGGAGTCATTCGACTTGGAAAAGGCTGTGTCTGTATCGATTTCAACTCAGACCCCTGATGTTCCCAGCGGAAATGTCTTCAGTACCAAGACCAAGTACTGTCTATCATGGGCAGAGGGCAATGCCACCAGGATCCAAATGAACTGCGCCATCGAGTGGACTGGCAAGAGTTGGCTGAGAGGTATGTCATGATTGTAGCGTTGTAGACCCAGGCTAACACAGTACAGGCCCTATTGAAAAGGGCGCGAACGATGGCCAAGTCCAATATGCCAAGGATATCATTGCGGCTCTGAAAACCGCTGTATCATCTCGCCGTGGCACACTCGTTCCCGCATCTGGGAAGAAGGGGAAGAAAGGTCGCAAGGGACGAGAGTCAAAGAGCATCTCGAAAACTACGGACGGTGCTTCGGACTCCAAACCGGCCGCTGACGACTGGGGCATGCTGGAACCGTTGCATGGCATATTGGGTCCAGTGGTCAGTATTTTCCAGCCATTACTCACGGGCAACATCCTGTATGGACTCTTTGTTGGGTTGCTGGTGGCCGCTTGGTTTGGCTTTGGGTTTAGAGGAGGCAGCTCCAACGGCAACCAATCAATGACATATTTCGGTACACCTGACAGGATAGCCGCATACGAAGAGATCTGGCGTAGAGAAGAAAGTGAGCTCTGGGAATGGCTAGAGGATCGAGTTGGTCTGGATCGCCTCAGAGACCCCACCAATATGCCCATTGAAGCACGCACAATGCAGGACAAGCTCAAGGACGAGAGGATGGAAGATCGAGAGATAGATGACGCCATTCGAGTCACCGAGGAGAAGTTGAAGGTTCTCAAAGCTACGATAGATAAGAGGAAAGCCGCTGGAAGCAAGGGCAAAGCGAAGAAGGATGAGAATCAGGTGTCAGATGAAGATGCATAGTTTTACCACTGTTTTTGTAGTGTATATATCATGGTGTTCTGGGTGCTTGGGGTGGTTTGGTTTTAGGGTACACTCATAGCGATTCAAATACCATTCATTTGTTACTTTAGCTGATGGCTTTCACTTCAGTGTCAGAGTCGAGGCAAAGTCCTGCCAAGCGGCCTGAGGTGAGTTTGTTCTCGCAGTCGACTTGTTCGTTACCACCATTGACTGTTCTGGAGCCAGTCCAGATATCGATGTGACGCTTTCCGCCGTTATTGTAGTCGTCTGTACATTGCTGGCAGTAGTCTTCAACTGTTGCGTGATGGTTCGTCAGTCACATTGTTCTTGATTGGAAAAGGGGATAGAAACGAGATGGGATCTAGTCCATGCATCTGACGTATTTCTTCAAATTCGGCACATACGCGATCTCGCACTTGGAGAACTCTCCCTTGGTAGATGCCATGGTCAGACGATCATCGTATGTTCCTGAGCCTCCGGCGACGTTGTTACGACCGCCGCAGTTGTAGGCTGTTGTGCGGATGGGTGGGTCGTTGTCAGGGAAACCAAAGAAGGTCATTTCGACGCTGCCTTGGCGGGAGCAGACCGCGAAGTCGGTGCTGCTGAAGGCGAGGATGGAGGTGATGGTTGAGGTCTTCATTTCGAATGATTTTTGATTGTTTGATGTGCTGTTGTGTGAGGATGTCTGGGGTTTGATAGTGTGGAAGCTGTGAGGTTGACGGGGATTTTATATCTTTCTTCTCGAGAGATTTATGTCAAGTTCCCCATCTCTTCTATGCAGGTGACATCTACATCTGTATAGACTCTTCTTTGGTTCTGGATTTCGAACGTACAAACCAGTTTGAGAAGGCACCAGTTGCAAGTCGAATTATGAAAACTTGCTCGAGTTACTCTTTCTGTGGTCCCGACGAGGGATCTACAGATGAAAGGTCCACGGTCTACCAATGAACAGGAGAATGTGGAGACAGTCTCTCATTTACCGAAGCAGAAGAACAGATGGGAGAACGTGGATACGCCGCTTCGAGGAAAGTTCGGCCATGCTCGATAGATGAGTACGAAACTCATCCTCTTGACCTCGTGTGGTAGTCCGAAGCTCAAGAACTTTCCCTCTTGACAGCGATCTATATTTTTGGCTCACTGATTTCCTGATCTGTGTAACTGCCGAAAAGAAGCTTAAGCTCAGATCAGCGGCTCTTTCTGTTTTACAATGTACCCACCCCCATGTCCTAACGTTATATGGTGGAGACCCTTTGCCATCACTTAAACGCAAAATGGGCAGATTTGAATCTCCTTTGAAAGCGAATAGGGGGCTTACGGAAATTTATTTAGTTGTGTTAACAGATTAATCGTGAGGGAAAGTAGCTTGTCACTGTAAATGCAGTTGAGAAAAAACGATCCAACAATAACATTGGGATAGGGGGTAAATTGAACATGCCGAGGCCGAAACCCGAAATGGCCTTGGGGATGCTTGCTATTCTATGTTTGGGAATACTCGGGGAAGATTGGAACTGCTAGGGGGGCGTTAGAGCGGGTTAAATCAGGCGGTGTGAGTGCCGGGGATTACAGTAGCCAAATCGGAGGTGTATTTGTCAATCTAAGGAGGAAATTGCCATCCGGTCTTCGTAACAAAATGAAGTCCAAATGAAAGTTCGTTCATGACAGGTCTCTCACTTCCTTCAAAACTCCATAACGGTCCGAGATTGCGAAGGAGCTGTGGGATGTCCGCCAAGCTGTTTTATGTTGACAATCCTGAATCCTGAAAGTAGTATAAACTTCGCGATCTACGCCGATATTTAGAAGTCGGTATATTTTCTTTATGAAGACCAACGGCTACCCAGACATAACCATGCTTTGTTTCGTACATTCATTGTGTTTTCTTCTCTTTCTTGTTTGCCATGGGCTGGCCTTCGTTCATCCAGGGATGCTTCACACCGAAGCAGACTTTACACGCATGCGAGAGAAAGTGTCGTCCAACGCTTCACCCTGGATCCTAAGCTGGAATTTGTTAACGGCGAACTCCCATTCTTCGGCATCATACAAACCCCGCCCAGCAGCCATCATCTATCGTGGTTCCGACGGTGTTAACACACAGAACTACGCCCTACTCTTCAACGACGTAGCAGCTTCCTATGCACTGGCTCTCCGCTGGAAAATCTCGGGAAATACCACCTATGCCAACACAGCAGTCAACATTTTGAATGCCTGGTCGTCAGTTTTGACTTCCATTCAAGGCAGCTCAGACGCTGCTCTCGCTGCTGGAATATACGGCTACCAATTCGCAAACGCGGCGGAAATCATGCGCTCCTACCCCGAATGGGAAGCAGAGAGCCAGAAGATCTTCGGTACGATGCTCCAAGAAGTTTTCTATCCCATCAATCATGATTTCTTAGTTCGGCATAATAATGCGGCAACGGACCATTACTGGGCGAACTGGGATCTGTGTAACATGGCTTCGATTCTGGCGATTGGAATCTTCAACGATAACGAAACAATGTATGACGAGGCCATCACAAACTTCAAGTCGGGAGTTGGAAATGGAAACATTGACAGATTCGTCTGGAAAGAGTACACCGTTGATGGTCAAATTTTGGGACAGGGACAAGAGTCTGGACGAGACCAAGGACATGCTACGCTTGGGTTTGCATTGGTCGGAGCTCTGGCCCAGATGGCGTACAATCAAGATGATGACTTGTTTGCATACAAGAACAGCAAGATTCTGGCTGGGAGCGAGTACACCGCAAAGTATAATGTTGGATTCGATGTTCCGTACACGACTTATCAAAACAGCGATGTTACCCAAACTGAAATCTCGAACCACTCGAGAGGGTCCTTGAGGCCGCAATGGGAGCTTTTGCATGCCCATTATGCGACTTTGATGGGGATGAATGCGACGTTCATCGAAATAATGAGGGACTTTGTGAACTGTGAGAGTGGTGGGGCGGAAGGCGGTGGCGGGGACTATGGTTCCAGCTCCGGTGGGTTTGATCAGCTTGGGTACGGCACTTTGACTTTCAGGCGTGAGTGAAGTCTGGGGAGCATTTGAATGACAGTGAGGAAGCTAGTGTGGTTTTGGGCTGTTGTGCCCTTCTCTGCAGTATGATAAAAACTTTAGATTCTTTGAGATTTTAATTTAATTTCCAAATTGATTTTCAATCATGCCTTTATTCCAGGGAGAGTGAGAGGTATATTTTTAGGTGCTTTGACTGTGGCAGTCACTTGAAACTGGAAGCAATGTAGATAGATAAACAAATCGTAACACCTATGAGAGAGCAATAAATTCAAATGTGATTGATTAAATGCAGAGTCATGACACATTTTTTCTCTTCGTCAGGTGTAGTGCTGGTGCATCATCATCCATTGTTGAGCTGGGGAAGTCGATTAGCCTGGCATGGGATTGACCATGGAGTTGACGTGGACTAGAGTCCGGGGAAGTTGTCTTTGGGGACTGTCAAGCATCTACAGGTGCATTCGTAGACTAGTGTAAACATTTCCGATCAGATGGGAAATTCGAGTTCGGACAACGTCCCGCCACTTCTCCCGAACGACGTAGAATTAGCCGAGAATCTTGGCGAGAGTCAACAAACCCTTGGCAGTGAGGGAGGGTTATCCCGGGCATGGTCGAGCTTCCCCCGCAGTCTCTGCAGATTCTGTGGTGCCTGCATGCGGACAGGGATGCATCTGCTTCGTGACTGGGCTTCGGCAGAATTTCTATCCTGGGTGTTGTTGTCGCTTTTAATCACTTCGCAAACTACTATTGAACGGGTTTGTTTTGGCAGATGTTTCTCTGTTCTGTTACTTTCTAGAGACAATCTGCAATTCAAATCTACTCCCCTTGCTTTTGCTACTCGTAATTATGAAGGTAAGTCAGACCGATTTGTCTGGGGCACAATGCATGCAAATACATTAAACGACGCAAAACATCCGTGGAATCAATTTCTGATCTCGAAATAGTGGACTGCCATCGTTGTGTCACTGGCGTCTTTGGCCAACACGTGTTTCGCGACAGGTCCGTTGAACGGTCTTCCCATTCTCAATGGTCCCATACCCACTGTTGGAAATATCTATGGCATGAAGTTGAAAGTTGGGGAATTCGTCCATCCAGGCCTCTGGCATTCGCACAATGATCTTGAGAGAATTAGACTCGGTGTCGCGAACGGACAAGATCCATGGAAAGCCGCGTTTACCAATTTCAGCACAGATTCGTTCTCACAGGCTTCGGTATGATGCTGTCCCAAAGAAGATAAGAGATTGCTGATATCTTCAACAGTATGTTATGCAAGGTCCAAAAAGTATACTCTGCAGAGGACTGTGTAACAACTATACAACTTTCACGAACGATGTTCGAGCTGCCTACCAGAACGCCATGATGTGGTACATCACCAGAAATCAAAGTCATTGGACTCGCTCGACTACCATTCTCGATGCCTGGGGCACGAACTTGACGAGTATCATTGGAACTGATACTTCTCTGCTGGTCGGCCTGGAAGGGGACATGTTCGCAAACGCAGCTGAGATCATGAGATGGGAAGGCGGTTGGGTAGAGGCGGGAGTTTCAGCTTCAGGTGGCGGCGGGTTCTCCAGCCAGCTGTATTGGCTGTTTGCGAGGCAGTCTATCATCATTGGACAGGCGAATTATGGGATGGCCAGTATCAAAGCTCTTTTATCTTTCTCGGTCTACCTTGACGACGTCACTATGGTAATATCACTCCAGCTGCGGCGGGATTTTCAATGCTGATACTTGAAGCAGTACAACTATGCACTCAACGCCTACCAAAACGATCTTTGTGCCGGTATATATGGAAATTACGACCAACACACAGGCCAAGGCGCCGAAACAGGACGAGATCAAGGCCACGCTGTAACCGGAATTGGCTGGTCAGCCCTCGCGGCACGTGTAATTCAATCTCAGGGAACGGACGTCTATTCCCTAGGCAACAACCTCCTTCTCACAGCGGCAGAGTACTCTGCCAAATACAATCTAGGATTCGATGTCCCGTACGATCCGAAGTTCTACCGCTGCGAAGCTATTCTGATAAATGGGCCTTGGTCTGCACCTTCGAATAAAAGTCGGGGTCTAGGAAAGACGAGCGCCACTACAAAAAGCCCGGGGATTTGGAATGTAAGCTTTTTACTGGGTATGAGAAATTTGAAGTCGCTGATCGCGCAGATTATTTACTACCAATACGTTGTCAAGAGGGGTTTGCACGCACCTTGGACCGTAAAAGCAAAGCAAGCGTACGATGCTTCGGGTGGGGAACAACGCTGTAAGTCACAGATACAAAAAGCCTCATGCTCAGAGCTAGACTAACTTCACATAGCAATCGGAAACAGTCAGGGTGATCTCCCAAGTTGGGGAGATTTGCTTTGGGCATACCCAGGACGAGGGGAATTCAAGAATGACAATGAGAAGACCATCTGGGGCGGGGGGATGATCGGTTTGAATGGAACGGGCATGTTGAACTAAACTCAGCAGCAATGGTGGGTACGGTCTTGGTGTAGTGATCTGCTTGCAGAAGCCTGATGAATCTGAGTTTGTGCGGAAATACTCTAACTATCTACTCTATTCTGATATCCTGCGATTTCCTTCAAGTATGGGCTTGCTGAGTGAGATGATGAGGGAATGCCGTGATATCCAAACTTGAATTGCCGTTGGTCTGCTTCACGGCGGCACATTAATTGATTGAAATGAGACCGACGATAATATTTCAATCATGATTCATCTATGGAGGCATCTACGAACCTTCCAAAATTTATCCTACGTTTCTTTCATATGTCCGACAGTGTTTCAATAAATAATCGGCTAAGGACTAACCACTCGAAATGCATTCACAAGCTACCTTAACAAAGAGACCACTCCCCGCTCCTCGCCTATATTTGCAGTTTGATTGAATCGGGAAGCTGAGGAAAGCCTACATTATCTCTTTCAATCCACGCAGGGAAATCCGCGGGCTTGATGTGCTGCCCACCTCTTACCCATCCTTGGCGGCGCTGGAAACACCAGCGGGCTGCCCTCCGAGAGATCCTCCGCTCTTCGTTTACGTGAGAGAGATCAACAGATTTCTCGGACTGGCAAGATCGGTAACAACAGGAGGATGGCGGAAACGACCGAGTATTCCCAAGGAATACTACCCGATACTCCGCTTGGGAACCATTGGGCTCTGCTGCCTCATGTGAGGTTTGGAGAAGGGATTCGGCTTAGTTGGTCTCCACCTCACATTGCGCGTTGATATTTTTCGTAGCTAGATTAGAACATAAGATTTCTGACATTCCTCTAGAATTGATGAGGATGGATGTTTTGTCTACAACCAAGATTCGTGATCTAAATTATCATGCCGTCTTCTTTCAGCTCCTTCACTTCTCTTTTCCGGAATTGCTTGCAGTCTTTGAAGATGCCGTGGTCAAAGAAGCGAGTTATTTCGTCGCCCACCGATAACGATGCGACGGTACCAGGTGTGAAAGACCATGCGCATACTTCAGTTAGTCCTAAATCGAAAATTTAAGACCCGTACTTGTTGACTGACTGTTATGTAGCAAATTCGCATCGAGCCGAAACAGTCACCATTCGGTAGCGTAGAGCTGGGCCGATCGAGTGGTCCAAGATCAGATACGTCGGGATTAGCCCACACAAATGAAGAGACACTTGCATCTCTGTATTCAGAATATACGATTGCAAAGATATGGAGAGTTGCCGAACGGGCACTTGATAAGGTGAGAGGAATTTCCATGTCACCATGCTGTAGCAACCAGTTCCTGAGATGTTTGTTTCTGCTAGTCAACCCCACCAACTCTCTACCCAGAGTACACGAAGCCTGGAGCAACGGCATATGTATACCGAGAACTTGATTTCTGGACATCTGGCTTCTTTCCGGGCAGCCTCTACCTCCTCCTCGAACGGCAGAGGAGATATGCTCGGGTTCTGTCGCCGTCACCGTATTCGGGTTTATCTCAAATACCGCATCCTCTCCAGCTCCAGTACGCATGCGAGTGGTGGACTCACAATCTCCACCAGAACGCTCATCTCAAAACTACCCACGACCTAAGCTTCATGATCTCGCCGTGGGCACGAAAGGCTTGGGAACTAGATCACGACCAGAAAGCATATGAGAGCCTACTCACAGCTGCACAGACTCTTGGGTTGAGGCACAACGAAAAGGTCGGGTGTCTAAGATCTTGGGATACCTGCGTGACGAGAAAATATTCCTTTCTTGACCCGACCAAGGACTTCTTGGTAATCATCGTGAGTTTGACTTAACGTACCATTTACGAAAAAGGAGAACACAAGCTGATCGAGTGTGAGAAATAGGATAACATGTTAAATCTCGACCTTCTTTTTTGGGCCAGCGTCGAACTCCGTTCTCCGCACCTCTACAACATCGCCAAGTCCCACGCTCAATCCACACAGAGGCACCTCATCCGACCCGACTCCTCTACCTTCCATGTCGTGAACTTCGACCAGGCGACCGGGACCGTGAAGGCCAAGTTCACGAACCAGGGATACTCAGACTCCTCGTCCTGGTCCCGCGGCCAGGCGTGGGCCATAACCGGGTTCGCGCAGACATATAGCTGGACCAGGGATGTCAGTTTCCTCTCCACAGCAAGGAGCTGTGCGGACTACTTCCTCAAGAGGCTGGAGGAGACCGGGACTGGGATCCCGCCGTGGGATTTCGATGCCCCAAGCAGTGAAGATGGGCAGAGGCAGAGGCCGTCGGATACTAGCGCTGCCATGATAGCTTGCTATGGTCTTCTGCTCCTGCACCGTGGTCTCACTTCGATGGGCCAGGCATCGCCGTATCTTGACGCTGCTTTGTATATCCTTTCATCTGTTTGCGCCACTCAGCTTAGTAGCCCGGCCAGGTTCGTGACCACAAAGGTAGAGGTTGAGAGCGTGGAACACGGGAAGGGTTTCGAGGATGGGAAACTAGTGTTTGAGATGGGAGAAGGAGAAGAGACGATCCTAAAGGGTGCGACGATTAATAACTATGAGTTTGCGCCGAGGAGGTGGGCGGATCACGGACTAGTATATGCGGATTATTATTTCTTAGCTGTGGGGAATTTGCTCCTGGAGATGGGTATTGGGGAAAAATTCATTGGGAAATAGGTTTGGATATGCGAGTTGGGCGCTTGGCAGACGAGGGTCTGGATCGGATCAGAGCTGGGAGGTAAGTAGAGAGACATGCTAAACTTGCCTTTTCCCAATAGAACTTATTTAGAAGAAGTTTTGTTATATCTCCAACGCATGATCTTTTGTCTGAACATCGAACTGCTGCTGTTGTGGTCTCATCCACCCACCGTTACTTCCACTGCTGACAAGTCTCAACTCCTATTTTACATGCGTTCACTCTATCCAGTATCCGTCCCAGAGAACATACTAATCCTCTGCGTCGGCAAGAACGGGTATTCAAAGAATGAATTCAGATCTTCGTACCCGTTGCCCGAATTGAAACTTGCCGTTCCAGTTTCTGGCAGACTTCCGAAGCCGTTGTAGTTCGTCTCTCCATTGTTAGAGTACATGTGTGAATTCCTCGGGACTGGAGAAGGCATTCCGGTATTGTTACCTCCAATGCAATGAGGTTGAAATGCAAGTGGCAAGGGTGGAAACGCTAGCGAAATGCTATCTGGCGACCTTTCTTGCTCGGGGATCAAAGTGTTTTGGTCATCGGGTTGATAGCTGGTGTTGAAAGATGCGGAATTCATGGTATGTGTCAAGCCGTTCATTTGCGGCATGATTCCACTGGCAGGTAATGCGTGTGAGTCATTGGAATGGCGAGTTCCCCTGGGTTCGGTCAAACCGTCGGTATGGTGCGAGCTCGGCTCGTCAGAATATGCAGGCTGTCTGATATCCAAAGAGTGTGGGCCATGGTTTTTCGCATACTCTAGTCGAGTAGCAAATTTAGAAGCAAGATTTTCTGCCCCGGCCTTGTCTTGAGCATGAGGTCCGTTCCAGCGTCTCGAGATCTCTTTCAAACTTCTTGTCAGGGAGTCAAGCTCTGGAAGGACGACTGTGTTGTAGTGAAGGGCGTGAGCCAGAAGCATACGGCCACATACAAAGAGACAAAATGCGAACTGTGGATTCGTTGGTATTTTGGAGTCCTGAAGATACTTGTCGGCGATTAATGCTACTTCTATAGCAGCTGCCATACAGGTCTCGGCACTTGAGACGGATGGCATCCGAATAGGACTTGCTTGCCATTCCGGCGATGGGTAGGCTATTCCCTGATGCAGGAGGCCGACTGCTGTATTGTGGGTGATGTGAGCCAAGGTCAGATTTGGATCCAGAACTCCATCTGCGTTCAACGCACAGGCTTCTCGCCATTGTTCTGGAAGGAATATCTTCCATCTATTGGCAGTTTAGAAGGTTTGAGACTCGAAGGTGTCAGCTTGGGGACTTACTGGACGAGTCTAAGATCAAGTTCTTTAAACCTCATCAGCCACATCTGCACTTCTTGCACGTTCGAAACATTGACCGCATGTCGCAGGAAGAAAGTTGTCACGAGACTTAGACTCTCTGAAGCTTCGATGCAGTATGCAAAACCGCCGATCGAGGCTTGATCTTGAAGTTCCGGTCGTCTCGAAGGAAATGTTGCCCCAGTAGAAGCGGTATCTGCAACACCAAAGTATGGCGTTGGAGTCGTCAATGGTTTACCTTCCTCCCACAAGGCGCCTTCGCAAGGCAGTCGTCTCCTCACATCCGCGCTGGTAAGTGAAAAGTTCCATCCTGTCGCAATGCTACAGAACCGATCCATCAAGAAGACATTCCAGAAAACGCGGCGTCGTTCTTCTCTTTCGATCCAGCTTTTGCAAGGCGCCAAGAAAGCCATGCGTTTGATCAGAAACTCTGCTGATTGGGCCTGGTCCTCATCTTCCACACTCAATTGCAGTTGCTCAACTGTCCTTGTCATACTTCCCACGATTGACCAAGCCGATGGACCACGACCGCTGCCGATAGTATCGAATGCGCAGATGACAAGTGCCTGCAGATTCTCGACCGAGAATGATTTCATGCTCTGTAAAATCACTGTGTTTTTGCTTTTCTCCGCATATCGGGCTCTGACTTCCGCATTGCCCAGCCTTAGATCATTTGAGAAACGCACACATAGCGATACGATTGCGTGAAATATCGTCTCGAGCTTCTTCCGTTGAGCTGTATCCTTCATCCTTTCGCGGAATTGGCGGACGTGCAGAATTGGGATCCATGGATGTATGTTGGTGAAGTAAATTTCCACCAAAGCGTCTATCAGGTCGTCAGGAGGCAATTCCTCCAAATCATCTGGATTGATGGCAGGGGCTGGGGGCCCTCTTAGCGAGGGTCGTGTATCTGCTGTGCTGTCCGTTCTTCGCCGCTTCAAAGGACTGCTCAGAGGCGGGTCTATATCGCCGAGATCGAGTGCTAGACTCATCAGAGTAGATTTAAGTCTCGTCGTACATTCTTGCAGAGTTTCTCCGTTTGAATCATGCACATCTATTGGGGGACTCCCTTCCGTGGGTGCTCCATTTTGGACAGCGTTCAGACAGTTGAAAACCTGCTGCCACAATATCCCTTGGCCTAAAAACATGCTTTCCAGGGTTGCTAACCACCAAGTCAGCATATGGAACTTTACTTGAAGTTCTCTCATTCAAATAAATAGCTCATGTCCTGCTCCTAAGTCATGCGCGTGCATCTTGAGTCGGAGTAACATCGCGAGTGCATTGGTGCATGTCTGCAAATCAAAAACGGAGTTGTAACGCACTGACTCTCTGCGTAAGATTTTCCACGGCGCCTGTTCTCAGGCCTGGTTTCACTTTACGATCGTCATAAACGCATTCGATGCCTGGTTTGAATGTGTCAGGCTCCTTTCTGTTCTGAAGGGGGCTCACTCTCTGCTCACTGAGTTGCGTGCAATGCGAACACGGTTGCTGTCTGGAGCACTTTGCCTTCTTCTTTCTGCACGGCTGGCAGCTTTTCAGGAGCATCAGCGTTTGAAGGATGCTGGTATTGGGGACTGTAGGAAGATAGCTACTCACGCTGGCCCATCTTCCTCTCCTGAACCCTTGGTCATCTTGCCGTTTGACTCTGGATCAGGAGGATGGCTATCCTCGACGCTCTGGTTCCGGGTCGCATGAGAGCGCATGGCTTGGGCGATGGATGGACTTGATTGTAGAGGATGGTGAAGCATTCCATGAGACTCTTAGAGTCGTAGTAAGCGCGAGAGGGTGCCTGATAGTTCGATAGTTTGAGGGCTCGACGGACAGAAAGCCTGGCCGCGGTTGAGACGGGTGCTGGCTGACCCTTGTTACTGTGCTTAAGCTCCAGCACCCCGCAATCACACTAGAGTCCCCGCAGCAAGAGCGCGGGGTATAGGAACTACAAAGCGCAGTGCTCCCTTTACCTACCTGGGTACAATACAGGGCCTTGTCAGGTGGAGGACAGGACTAATACTGGACTGCACTGTACCTAGGTAGGTACTTTACAAGGTGTTGATTATAGTAGGGGATGCCTGTAAGCGAGATACTTTCACCTATACAATTCACTGTAGAGATCAAAACTAAGGCTTACTTAAACCAGAGCTCGGCTTTTCCTCAAAGGCAATGTTCTGAAATGATTTAGCGACTTTGGATGGGCTCTTATTTATGGATATATATAGGTAATAAAGAGAGCGAAGGCTACCTGGGTATTTGAGTAGGTATCACTTCACCAGAAATGAATTTGTCCAATAACCTCGACTTCGAAGTACAGGACCTACGTTTGAGCTGTGCGAGCTATACCTAACAATCGAATCCACAAATTGCCTTTGGATTTAATGTCAAAACCGTAAAGCAGTGTTTCAATTGTGAAGGATATCGTCACGTTTTCCCTTGGTTCCATTGCTAAAGCTGATATCTATGAAATTATGCCAAAAATCGAAAGGGTTCTCCGAGACTAGGTATCTACGCCACACTCACCCCCGGCAGTGAGTAAGTTAAGCAACTATCTCCATCTCCTCTTCGTTGCCACCCAGATGACCGTAGGATTAAGCATCCACAGTTAATTGGATATATAAGAGGCGGAAAATAAGTATTGAGGGCACGTAGAGCATCTTTTGCAACTTGATAGCGGCCGGCCCTGAAAAACCAACCCCCCGTCCCCTCCTCTCCCCCACGCCGGCCGGAGTGCGGGCGAAGTGTCGGGATGCCTCCGGCCAAACCATACCACGCCATGCCATCGTTGCAAGCAACTCCCACCTTCACTGTCACAATCACAATCACCCGCTACCTACCTAGGTAGCTTCACATGATATAGCTACCAGGTGAAAGGATGGCTGACACTGCCATACTGTATCCACTGCAGGCATGAATGCTTTCTCGTCTCCTGTACTGGCTCCGACACCTTCTTCTTACCCCGGACTTGGAATTCTCGAATCTCGACCCAGACCAGAGCATGCAGCCATGATAGGGGTTGTGTCTGAAAACCACCTCGACTACTTAACTTAATACGTGTCCCCTCTCTTGTATTCAGCACCGTTCTGTTCATGAACTCTGGCCATCGATCATCCAAACTACGGAAATCTTATATTGCAACCATGAGTCAGGAAAAGCAAACCTCACAGGCAGTCCACCATGAGGACAACATCACGCCCTACATGCCGCCGGTGCAGCAAGCACATGGCGATGAAGATCAAGAAGTGAGCACATGGAATTGTCCAAAATCTTCGAACAGGGGAGTAACTAACGGATTCAGACTGCGGCATATGTTGGCCAAGAAGCCACATTTGTTGATCTAGAGACAAGCAAGAAGCTCTTTTGGACCATCAACAGAAGGATTCTAGCCTGCATGCTTGGGACTTACTTCTGCCAGTCTCTCGACAAAGGGACTCTCGGGTTTGCATCCATAATGGGAATCAAGGCCGATGCGAATCTCAAGGGCCAGGACTATAGGTTGGTCCTCGACGATGGTCTCTGGATTCCAATAACAGATGCTGATTCTGAACTAGCTGGCTTGGAACTATTTTGTACATGGGAGTCTTAGTCGGAGAGTACCCAACAAATCTTCTCCTCCAGAAGCTACCGGTCGCCAAATACCTCGCAACGAATGTGTTCCTATGGGGCTGTGTGATAGCCTGTTCGGCTGCCGCAGAGAACTTCGCGTCTCTCATGGCCGTGCGCTTCTTACTCGGTGTTTTCGAATCTTGTGTCCAGCCTGCTTTCATCATTATGTGAGTAATCTTGCTACAATTCGTGGCCTCTTCTAATCCATCGAAGGACAACCATGTGGTACACTAAGCGCGAGCAAGCTGTCCTCACCTCACTCTGGTATTGCATGACAGGAGTTCAGCTCATGGTATGTATATTGCAATCCTATTTCACATTTATTAAGCTGCGCTAACAAGCGTCACAGGTAGGAGGTATCATAGCTTGGGGCGTGAGCCACTTCGAAAATCCCAACATCTACCCTTGGCAGCTCCTTTTCCTCCTCCTTGGGGTCCTGACTTGTGTCTGGGCGGTCTTTATCGGTTGGTGGCTCCCAGACTCTCCAATGAAAGCGAAGTGCTTTACCGAAGATGAGAAACGTTTGATGATCGAGCGAGTTCGAGCAAACGAAACGGGGATTCAGAACAAGACGTACAAGACATACCAGATGCTCGAGGCGGTTAGAGACCCCGTCATTTGGTGCTATGTTATGTTGCAGATCACATCGACTCTTGTCATTGGTGGTCTTGGGGTGTTCTCCAACCTCATTATCTCATCGTTTGGATTCACCGTCCTTCAGACACAGTTATTGAACATCGCTCAGGGTGCGGTGACGATTGTGGTCATGATAGGTGGTGCCACTCTGGCTCAAACAACCGGACAGACCATCTTAGTGATGCATACCTGGACTATGTGAGTTCACTATTGAATGTTTTATCTTCCCGGCCTAGCTAACACACTGCCCAGTCTCCCCATCATCGGCACTGCCATCATCTACTCCATCCCTCCCACCCATTCCACCCGAGTCGGACTGCTCATTGCCTTCTACTGCACACAATTCCATCTGGCTCAAGGCAATCTAGTCTTTTCCCTAATATCCCGAAACGTCGCAGGGCAGACCAAGAAGTCGACGACCCTAGCAATGACATTCGTCGCATGGGCAGCAGGGAACATGACGGCACCGCAGATCTTCCAGTCCGGCGACGCTCCTCGCTACAGGAAAGGTTTCACGGCGCATTTTTGTCTCTATGTGCTCTTCAACATCATCCTGGTCTTTCTCCGCGTCTTGCTCACTCGACGTAACAAAGCGAAACGAGCAGTGTTGGGGGAGGTGACGGCGGTCTCTGAGGGAAAGGTCGATGAGAAGATTACGCATTCTTTTGCGTTTGAGGATCTGACGGATAAGGAGAACCCTGACTTCAGATACGTGGTGTAGGAGAGGTGGTCGAGCCAAGAACGACGAGCGAGAGTATGCGAGAGAAGGTGGTATTACGAGTAGGTGGTGAAGTTGTAGTTCAGGTTGGTTTCATTATCTCAACAATAGAAGGAAGGGTTGAAATCCGAGTACTACCCTAAATATTGCCAGGTGCTACTGTTGAATGATGACCTGTTCATCAAATATATGAAGCTGCCTTACTATCCAAGACATTTATACAGAGAAGTAATATGCTCCAAGAGCAACTTATGCGTATCGTAATTTAACCTCGCCCATCTTATGCCAAAGGTGGCATCATCAGATGTTTCAAAATGGAATCCAATGCCCTTCCACACAAGAGCAATGTCAGAATATACCCTAATTATGACCCGCCAAGCGGGACTTCAGGTCTTCAATACAAGTCGCAGAAATTTAATTGTTTTGGACGTGAGATAAGCCTGTGTTCGTTTTACGAGCTGGCTTTTTGTTTGTGAAGTGTCGCCTGGATTTTGATTAAGCGAGGAGGAAAAGAAGGCATTTGTTAAGATAAGCGAGGTCAAAGTTGAGGACCGTTGGCAGTCGGAATATGGTATAACTGCTTCACTATTGAATACACTCAAACATAGAGATATCGACATGTAAACAAAACAGAAAGACACGCCACCTAATTTCCACAACACTCAAATCTTCGACTTAACCAGCTCCCTCCCATCCCTGCCTTCCTCCTTCGCCCTATCCTTCAACAACCTCCTCAAGATCTTCCCACTCGCACTCTTCGGGACCTCATCAATAAACCACACTCCACCTCTGAGGGCTTTATGCCCAGCAACTCTACTCGCGAGCCAACTGACGATTTCTTTCTCTGTGGCTTTAGATGGCTCGGTGCCTTCCTTCAGCACGACACATGCCATTGGAACCTCGCTTTCGCGAGAAGCGTCATGGATGCCTATTACGGCCACATCTGTGATGAGATCGTGGCCGTTGAGTACGCCTTCGAGTTCTGCGGGGGCGACTTGGAATCCTTTGTACCTGTTTCCCGAGAAAGTTAGTATAAGGCTTTATTAATCACCTAACCAAAATCGCATTAGAAAAGCAACAAGACAAACCAAACTCACTTGATCAATTCCTTCACTCGATCCGTGATATACATATTCCCCCTCTCATCTTCGTACCCGATATCGCCTGTTTTGAAGAAATGGTCTTCGGTGATGGAAGAGGCTGTCGCTTCGGCGTTGTTGTGGTATCCCAGGAAGACGTTGGGGCCTTTGACCCAGACTTCGCCTTCTTTGCCTGCGGGGATTTGGATGCCGTCTGCGGACATGAATTTGATGATTTGGTTGGGGAGAGGTGGACCGCAGGAGCCGAGACCGTTGTCCCATTGTTTCTGTGGGTTTGTCAGTTGTGCTCTATTGGAGGGGGGGGGGGACGAACTTGGATATGCGTTGCGGGACTCGTCTCACTTAATCCATATGCTTGTTTGACTTCTGTACCCAACCTCTTCTTGACCGCATGAATGAGTTCCTTCGTCAGAGGTGCAGCTCCGGAAGTGATCATGCGAAGGGAGGAGAGATCGTAGTCATTCACGACTGGGTTTTTAGCGAGATGGAGAACGACAGGTGGTGCGACGTAAGTGTATGAAATTTTGTGGTCTTGAATGAGGCTGCAGAAGAGCTTGAGGTCGAAGGAGGACATGACGAGAGTAGTGATACCGGTATAGGCAGGGAGATGGACTAAACATTGCAGGCCTGTTCCCGTCAGCCTTCAGAATTGCAACCATGTTTCATGGAAAATGAAAGTGGAAAGAGAAGAACCTACCATAAATATGATAGTACGGCAAAACACTCAACACCTTATCTCGTTTCCAATGCAGTATCGTCCCTTCAGAACTGTTCAACATGAACAGATTACTCACGACATTCAAATGGCTGAGCATAACACCTTTCGGCAAACCCGTCGTGCCAGAAGAATACACCAGAAACGCAAGATCTTTCTCACAATCGACTTGGACCCGTTCCTTGACGCCTTTCTCTTTCACTATCCTCTTGCCCTCTTCAAGCAGATCCGGAAACCAGCCGACTCTAGATTCTTTCGAAGGACGATCTGCCTCCTCGCCCATGCACACGATGTTGGATTTCGGCAGGGAGACTTCACGCGCGGCTTCTAGGGCGATGGGAAGGAGATGTTTCTGGGTGAAGAGGAATTTGGCGCCGGAGTCGTGGAGGTGGTGGACTAGTTCGCGGACAGTGTAGGCTGGGTTTGCGGGTGAGACGATGCCGCCTGCATAGTGGGTTGCCCATGTTATGGCGGGGGTGTCGATACAGTTCTGTGCGAAGAGGGCGAGGACTTGGCGTTTTTTTAGGTTGAATGAAGGGTGTGTTTGGAGGAGGGTGCCGAATGTTTGGGTGGTTGTGAGGAGGGTGGCGTAGGTGTAGTTTCGGGAGGTTAGGGGGTTGAGGTAGATTACTGAGGGGGGTTAGCTGAGTTGGGGAGCGTGAAGGAGATGTGAGATTGATTGAAAAGGGATGGTGGTTTGAAAGAAGTAAGTCCATGTAATGATCGAAGAACAAGGAATGACAAAACAGAAAAAGTAGAAGCATAGACCCTCTATCAAGGAAAGTTCCGGTGAGTTATAAATATACACTTCATCAAACTTTGACATGCGTTCGCCTTCTTCGATTCCATGCTCCCCTCTTTCCCAGGCTCATAAACACACAAAAAACAAAACATGTCTCCAAGAAACTCAATTACAGGAGCTCCAAACTTTTAAGCTTTAAAGACACAAGAAAAAGAATCACATCATCTGACCTTGATCATCAGGAAACTCCCTATCCCTCCTCTCAAAAAGCGCACTCCACACATCCGTCTTCGGGATCTCAATCGTCGGGATAGTATACCCCATATTGACTCTTGCTCTTGCAGTTACTCAACTCTTTCCTTTCCTTTCTTTCGTCAGGCAATAGCTAAGGTATGTTGAATATCTCTTCGTTCAGTCTCGGTCCACAGGACTAGATCGAGAATTGATCAAGCACTGGGGGATGAGCTCGTCCTACTGTATATATCGTAAGCCCCTCGATCCGATCCGATCCAAGTAAATGCTAATCCAGGCTCACTCTCCAGTACTGTACTTCCACAAAACCACTAGTTGAAGATCTATATCTCAAGCTGGCCGTCCGCCTGAGATCAATGAAGATGCGAGGAAAGAGACAGAGAGAGAAAGGGAGCGGGACGCAAGAAGAGTCTCATGATGTCAGGAAAGAAGAAGCTCGAGTAGTTGAGCTGAAGCTGTCGGATGCTCTGTTGTAGGTAGCAAGCTAGGTCTAGACGCGGATCGAAGGAGACGAAAAATGCGGGGGTGGAGGACGCCGAGGCTTGGGGGGGTGGTCGGGAACTGAAGTGATGGCACTTGTACTAAGGTATGGGTTCACGATCTTTTTATTACAGTACTAGGCTTGGTGGGAGTGTCTCATCCGCGCCTAAAGTCACATGTCTTGCCTTGAATATAAGGCAGCAGTGTCTGCGCCCTGCGGCCACTTGAGCTTACTCAGCGAAACCCCACCATCTTTCATCTCCACCATCGACTTCAACATTAACAAGACCTCTACAACAATGGAGGACTTCAATCTCCCCAGCAGAGAACGGACCGATTTGCTCAAACGCCTCCAAGATGCGATAAGCAATAATGTCCCACCATACTTCTGGGCAATGTGCCAAGTATGCGACCTCGAGGCACTTGAAAGATTCGTCGCGATTGCTCAGATTTCCCCACCAATGGTTCGCAGTTTTACTGCACAAGCCTACACAATGGTACTACACTGTAAGTGGAATAGGTAATCTAATTCTTTTCTTTATCGCTAATGTTTTATAGGGACTCAGAGCACTCAAGGAACATCACGTACATCAACTCCGAACACAACCCAGATAAACCGGGGCTTGGGCTCATCTCCTACTGGTTCTCCACTTCCTAAGAGGCAAAAGACCACCAACTCGCCTGCCAGTTCCCCGCTTGTTGAGAGGCAGACGACTACTAAGTCACTTGTTGGCTCACCATTATTGCATCGAAGCAAGGCAACCTCGGATCTGGTAAGTTTAAAGTACACATTATTTTATTATTTGAAGCTTATAAATTATAGGCTAAAGAACGAGACGGCTATTGTTGTGTTCTTTCCAAGCATGCATCTGTCGAAGTAGCACACATTTACCCATTTTGCCGGCTATCGACTTCGGAAGAGAATGTCTTTGGGGCAAGACACATGTTTTGGGAGCATCTGAAGAGCTTCTGGTCAGAGGAGAAAGTTGCTGCTTGGGAAGCAGAACTATTCCCAAGAGGCCTCTCTGAAACAGGAGACGAAAGGGTCGATAACCGAATAACATTATCAAAGATCGCACATTCCCAATGGAATCGGGGGGCGTTTGCCTTAAAGCCAATCTCTATCTCCGAAGACAATACCACTTTGAAAGTCCAGTTTTTTTGGCAAAAGAAACAACCCGACATACCAGCAGCAATGAGTCTCCTGACTATACCACTTTCTACTGAGGGCCTCGATGAAAATGAAGGAGCCTTCGACTACGGTGAAGCTATACTGGCTCGGAGGAGCGGTCTTATCAAATCCGGCGATATCTTCGACCTCAAGACTGATGATCCAATAAAGAAACCGCTCCCAAGTTTCAAGCTCCTTGAGCTCCAGTGGTTTCTTACGCGTGTAATAGGCATGGCTGGAGCTGCCTTTCCGTACAAACCAGGTTCTGGAGACGACTCGGACGAGGATGTTCCCGGTTTGGATTTAAGATGAAGTAGGAGACACGTCTATTCTTTCGGATATTCCTCACTCAAACTCGCTAGGACTTCTATACGAAGTCGACAGAGTCATTGCGGAAAGTACTAAGCATCATACGGAGGTAGTTGAGGAAGATAGAGTAGGAATGGGTAGTGGCTATGTAGCATAGAGCATCAATCAAGGTGGAGGACGCCGAGGCTTGGGGGGTGGTCGGGAACCGAAGTGATGGCACTTGTACTACTTCGGTATGGGTTTATGACCTCTTTATTACTGCATTTGGTGGGAAGTGTGATTTGGAGAGTGAGATGGAGGAGAAAGATGGGTGAGGATATATGCGAGAGAAGGGAGTGAGAATGCGGCATCTTTTTGTATGGATGGTATGCAGTGGCGAGATGCGGGGACCAGCGCGATTACAAGAAATGATAATGGCATGAACGCCACCCTTCTAACAGCATTGTGTAATCAGATATGTGATTGTCTAGATTATATGGAAGGAAAAGATGGTCCAGTACACGAACAACAGAGCCAAAAACTAAGAGTTTATGTAAAAATCTGTGTTCCTATCATCGACATTGGGTATATATTAATCAAGTTACTCCATCCCAACCAGATCCCCTCACCCTATTCGATCGTACCTAAGGTATCCTATCCAAGCCTGTATTCAAACCCCGATCCAAACTACCTCCAAGAATCTCCGCGTGTAATTACCACGTCTCCAAGCCCATCCAGTCCCGTCCTGGTATAATTACTGCGCCGTCAGATAAACCCTAGATCTGAAAGTCTGCCCTCGATAGACCATTCCTCCACCATGATATAGAGAAGGGTATATCAGGTCCGATCTCTATGCGCCATGTGATGCGCCGTGCTAACCCAGATATCAAGAGAAAGGAAAATTTGCCTATGGCCATGTGAATATGTTGCAAAGGAAAAGTGAATATTGTGTGATCGAGTGGTGTCATCGCGAGACAGTCGCTGTATTTCGATATCCAGTGATATATCAGTGGTATGTGGTGTTTCATTCCGTCATAAATCGTGCCA
Source organism: Cadophora sp. M221 (assembly GCA_017366145.1). NCBI lineage: Eukaryota > Fungi > Ascomycota > Leotiomycetes > Helotiales > Ploettnerulaceae > Cadophora > Cadophora sp. M221. The sequence goes on along the minus strand of JAFJYG010000174.1, from coordinate 13,748 downwards.
TTCAAAAGAGTGTTTTCTCATCACTCACTCGGTGACGGCTTCCAAACCATCGTCCTGCTTGGGCTCCAAATTCGGCCAGTCAACTTCAGGCATTGGCGCAAACCTGACTTTCTTGACCACCTCCAACTTCTTCCTCTCAACTTCCTCAATGATAACCCATCGTCTTTTGAGCCTACGCCTCCTCTCATCAAACGAATTGAGGAAAGCTTCTTCGTCGGCAACAAAACTGCTGTCCAGAGCTTCCAGATCTTCCTCTTGCTTCTTGCCTAGCTTCTCCAGCTCTTCTTCCTGTCGAACGAGAAGTTGTTCCATTTGCTTGGCTTGCTTGTCTCGCATGACATTGACTTTGCTCTGATGGAGTCGATCCATATCATCACGGACGTTGTATTGCTGTCCCAGTTCTCGCAAGTCGCGCTCGGTGACGACTCTTGCCGGATTTGCACCCGTTGCGTTCAGACCGAGTCCATCACAATAAGCCTCCATATGTCTCAGTCGAATCTGTACACTCCGCTCTTGCTGCTTCAAACTAGCACGAAGTTCCATTTCGGCAGCTACTTGGCGATCCTCGAGATGTGTCGCAGTTCGGATATGACGCTCCTTCATTTTGGTCAAGAGCTCGTCATACTTTTCCAAGATATCAATCTTCCCTTGTCCATGGCGAGTCCACATGATCCATTTCATCTTCCGTTCAAAGGCCGAGAAACGATCTCGTTCATTGATCTGTCGTGCTCGTAGAGCATTCAGCTCTTCACTTTCCGACGTGCGCTTCTCTGCTTCGAGTCTCTCAGCAGTAGCCAATTTCTCCGCTGCCTCTTTCGCGGCCTTCTCAGCTTCTTCTTCTGCAATCCTAGCCTCTTCTTCGGCCCTCCTCCTTTCCAGTTCCTCTTCCCCATTGCAATAATTCGGACATCCCACAACCGGATCCCAAACTGCTCCACAGATGTAACAAAATTGAGCTTTGCATCGACATGTGATGTGACTACATCCCTGTGTCAATTCAACCAGGTTCCGACACTTGTAACATCGCCTCCAACCAGACTTCTCTCCCATCTGAAGTACCGCATCAAGTTCCCAATCCGCCGGGCAATCTTGGCCAAAAGCATGGGCGGCACGCTTACATATCGAGCAAGCTCGTGTCCTGCAATTACGACAGACGACTTCAAATGGGTGTTTGGGATCGATTTTGTTCCGTTTCGGGATAAACTCGCCACAGGTGTGGTTTGGACAGAAAATTCGGGATTCCCATGGGGTGCTGAATTGCAAGACGCTCTTCATGAAAAGCTGCTGTTCCTCCTTGGTCAAGACCATCTTTATGACCGTGCTGGGTATGGCTTGCGTGCAACATCGGGGGGGCATCTTCGATTCGTCGTTTCCCGCCTGGGTGATGAGAACATGAAGACATACATCGCAATAGTTGTGACCACAGGGGAGGGTTTGCAAAGCCTTGCTCTTCTTGAAGTCGTCTCGACAGCATATGCAAGAACTGAGAGGTTAGTAAATTACATAGGCAATGCTGATAAGACTCACTTCATATCATCGTAGGATGACTTTGTCCGACGTATCTTGAGCCTGTTCTTGATTCCATTCTTGATGCTAACATATGATTTCCTTGTTGAGACCGAGAAGAGTGAGGGTGCCGGTTCCGCGGGTAGAGGCACATGGAGGAGGATGGGCTTCGTGCTCCCATGTAGTGCTAGGTATTTCTCGTACTCTATGAAGGACAAACTCCTTCTCGCGGACATCCTCTTCCGTACCTGCTGCGGGGTCTGTGTCGAGCTGTCCAACTGTTCATTCGACGATCTTGAAGTCATGCCCGTAGAAGCGCTGCCATGCGATCCCGACGAAGCAGTCCGATGATGCGACTGCACGGTATTCGCCGAGCCGCACACCGAATCGTGAGTCGCGTGTTGTCTTTCGTTCGGCGTAGAGGGTCTCGAGATGGTTATTCCCAGGCTCTCGGCCTCTTTCGCAAGGCATTCATCGAACACTGCTTCCGTTTGCTCTCCGTCCAACTGTAACACGGCCACCACGTAGTCTCGCTCGTTGTATTCGCACGGCAGCGAGTTGTCGGTGTTCTGCATATCGGCCAGAGAACGTTTACGCACAATGGGGCCCATGGCGAGTCAAAGTGTAGGACTAGGTCGACATCGAACGAAGGGGGGTAGGACAGTGAGGGAGGGAGGATGGTGAAGTCGGTATCACCGCGCGGGGTCCATCAACCAGGGCAGGGAATGGAAGGGAAGGGCAGGTGGATAAGGCGATCGATATAGATGAATAGAGGGGTCGACGTGCTGTGCGATCGATGCTGGCGTTGACTCAGGCGATATGAATCAGCATGGTGAAGTTGTCGAAGGGAGGGAGGGAGGACGGAGGGAAGAGTTGGCGATGCAACGACGGAGTTTGTGTTGAGATGTTTGCCTTGCTTGGGAGAGGTGGTGGTGGTGGTTGTGGTGTGGTGAGGTGGTTAGTGAGTGAGGTCTAGGTTGGTTGGCTTAGCTTTTTTTGTGGTGGAGGTGGAGGTGAGGTGGCCGGGGGGAGGCAGGCCAGGCCAGGGCTGTTAATCCTTCCGTACAGCAGATTGATTTACATACCCTTACCTACCTACCTACCTAGTCCTTTGTCCCTAGTATACTTCGAAGTACTTTGTAATAGGGTCGAGTAGAGGCAATCGAAGTGAGGGCTGTTGCTTGGTTATTGGCTGCTATGCCGCTGCCCACGTAACCTGACCTAACCAACCCAAGAGCGCCCCTAATGAAAGCGCCAAAGCAGATCAGATCAGCCAGCGCCTTTTCCTCATCGGCTTGCTCCTCCGCTCTCCCCCCTGCGAACGAACGAACGAACGAACGAACTACGGAATAAAGATGGATCAGATCTGCAGAGGATTGACCGCAGAAAGGCTTTGCGCTGATACTCGTTACGGTACTGCATTGTGCATTCTTTGGCCTGTTCATTCTATCAGTACTACGGATTTGTTTGCAGCTCGTTCTATTATTTACTTCCGCTTCTCTTCTCTCGTTTAGTACGTCGTCCACAACACTCACTCCCAATACTCCTCCACTCAAAATATTTCCTTTGCTGTGCCGCGTCCTCACCTCAGCCGCCTTGACAAGATGATTTAAGCTTGATTAAGTCACCCACCTACCATACCCCAACCCCCAGCCAGCCCCCAGTGGTGATCAATCCAATCTAGGAGAATTTGCTTCGTTTCCTTCCTTCCATCCCTCCCTCCCGCACCTCGGCAGGCACTTACCAACGACGTCAGCGCACGACCAAATCAAAACAGACTTTTATTTTGATGTGTGAAGGTTCATGCCCTGGTTGCACGGCATGATATTGAATTAAATATCTCGTGTTGGTTCTATGCGATAGGTCGGGATCGGATCCATCTGATGAGAAAAGCCCACCTGCACACACACGGCAGCGGGGGGGGGCCATGCTCAACAAGCCTTCCCTTCCCTTTCCCTGGACCGAAGGAGAGCAAGCAAGCAATCAATCTGGTCGGCGGCTTCTTGCATGATCAGGATCGGAAGTCTAGGCCCAAGCGTGCAGAAAACTCTCTATCGTACGGGGAGTGGAGTTCTGATTTGCTTTTTCCCCATCCGTTCAAGGGGTCGGTCAAGGAGCCAAGGAGCCACTGAGCCACTACTCACTACCGATATGCTTCACAAGCTGATGATGGAGAAGAAAAAAAGAAGAAGTCTACTGGACAAAAACGGCGTGATATTAGGAACGGTGATCTTTCAGACTTCGACAAGGAAAGAAGCATGATCTACATTGCCCAGGAAGATTAAGAGAGGGGGGCGGCCGGCGGTTTGGTGGCTTTCCTTTCTCTCTTAGACGCTTGGCTCGCTAGGTAAGGATTCTAGAAGGGCCAAGGGGGTTGAGGAAGACGAACGAACTCTGTTGGTGAGGATGGATGGTGAGAGCTTTTCAGTACGCTCGAGCCCAGATGATGCGTTCGTTTCTCCTATCCTGCACTAAACATTCTTGAGATGAAGATGAGGATGATCTGAACCAATCCTTACTCCGTACCCGCGCGCGCGAACAGGCAAACCCGCGCTTTGGACCTCGGTGTCGTTCCCGTGTTAGTCTGTGGTATCGGGTTTGTACTCTTCCAGAGAAATTCTTGAGACGTGGTTTGGTTTGCCTTTGGGATCTGGAATCAAGTGGTTTGGTTTCGGTATATCAGACGACCATGCGTGACATCTTTTATTTCTCTTGAATTTTTCTTATTCTTATTCAAGCTACCTACAGTATGCCCGCTGCCTAGTGAAAGCTTCGGATATCAATCGGCTTTTTTCAGACTGCGACGTTTATTTTGTTTTGTTTTGTTTGTAAAAATTTGTCTTGCAAACCCCATTCTTATTTTTAGGTTCTATGCAGGGGTATATATGCAGGGACTCGAGGAAACCGTTGGGGGGTTTACTTTGTGAGACGTTTTCTTAAAACATTTCCGGTTCTCCGTAGAGGGTTGTACGACTTCCTCGGGCAATTTTGTCTGGGATTCATTTAACTAGGGGTTTCATACCTACCTACCTAGGTATGTAGGTACCTTGGTACAATACCAATACCACGTGCTACTGTCATCTTCGTTCCTCAAGCTTTGGCTCATACCCCAGAATTCTAGGTTTAATTTCGTTACCATATGTATTCGTATTCACTTGACCGGGAACACCTTGTCTATTTGGATCAGTAGTGTTCACACTTTTCTGATTTAAGCCATGTCAATTATATCTCAAAGAAATGCTCGCCGAATTGGTCTCGTCATTTCATCAACCGGTATCCAATTTCCATTTTTAAGCAAGGGCTGCAGTTGTATGGTTAAGAATTTCTCCCTCCTCAATACCAATTATCCTACTACCGTCAACCAAACGTACAAGTGGATTCTCGATATTTCGTCATTAGATTGCCCTGCTGGGCCCTCACGAGATACTAACTCATCTTCGAAGCTCGCCACAGAAGATCCAGTATCTCCACAAGGATTGATACGGGGGTTTAAATTCAAGATTAATGGATGTGTATGTATGTGTTGTCAAGATCAATCTTGCGACCAGACTAGATGAATGGAGATTGGTTGTTTCTCAATTTTCTCCTCGGGGGTCATTTCATTAAAGTTAAACAGGCAGGTTTGAAAAGCAAGCCGGCCTCGCTCCCAAAGTGCAGAGAGCACATAATCCCACCCTATAAATGCCATCCTTGACCAGTTGCTCATTTCTTAATCACAGAACCGGCAAATCAATACGAAGATATTATTATGAAGCGATATCACGAAGTGTTTAGATGATGTAGATATGCAGCTTGTTCGCAATTTTGTAATTCGGCTTGTTATTGTGGAAAACCGTGTGATAGTTTCTTGTAGGTCTCAGAGGGATAGGTATTTTTGTGAAAGTTGCAGGTGTTACTGTCGCTTTATCGTTTATTATCATAATCCAAATGGGCTGTGGGCATGAGTTGTGTTGATATTCGCTTCATCGTTTTGACGACGGGGTGACTTCAGCTATCTAATCAGTATTCACTCCAGATATTGTTTCTGCGTACCAGACCCAGGGTAAAATCATGTCAAAGGAAGTGTGGACCTAAAATTTTGAAGCGTCCTGGACTCTTAGCTACTCTCTTCGTCGAATGAAATCAGAGACTGAGATGATATTGTGGCTCGTTATCTTAAACTTTTACTCAAGTAGGTTCATCTTACAATAGATCGATGCACATGACACGATGCCTGGTGAATGGGAAATCTATAACTTGCCAGTATCTCACACTTTGACGGCATTGGCATGACCACCATGACAATTGGTAGCAATTCAGTACCATATCTTCAAGGAGCATATCCCGAAGCAGTCTCACGCCACAAAGCCTCCGTCCCTCCACGATCCACGCCAACCTCTCTAAAGATCATAACATCAACGCTGGGGATGGAGAGGAAGTCCAAAGATGGGTAGAGACTTCTGGCTGTTGTCGATAACGGAATTGCTGTCAACTTAAAAAGTTCCGAGCTCTTCATGCAAACATTTTCTGTCGCTCGTGCCGGCATGAACCTGATCTAGCTGATCCACTTCCGTTACAAAGTGATGTTGAGGTAATCGTGCTTTTATTTATTTTGCCCGGGACCGCTTGGACTTAGACACCCTTGGAACTCGATGCGTGTAATCTTGTTGTTTTCCAGGTTATGTTGTTGGTTAATCTGTGGCATCGCTGAAATACGTCAAGCAGAGGCTGCACGACGACTATTCGATAGAATTCACTGCGATATGTTTCATAGGCTCTGCTATTGTGGCAGGCTAATCGAGCTGAGATCGCCTCAACTGCATATGGAGAAGGGTTTGGATATCGTTGGCGAGATCATTCGTGGGGATGAAGTGAATAGAGATGAAGGGGATTTTTTTCCTACAAAGAAAAAAGCAGAAGGTAAAACGAAATAATCCCTTGTATTAATAAGTTTAAATGATCAAATCTAAATCAGCTCCTTTGGTCGGTTCGGTTGTTGCTATCATTTTTCATCGGGCAATTGGACTGTTGAATTTGAGAATTTGTAAGTCTCTGTCCCGGTTCGGGTGGTCAATTAACATACATCATCCAGATCATTCAAGCCTGCTCAAGGAAAAATCACAGAAAGATGAGCTCTCGATAGTAGCCAATTTATATACGGGAAGTCATTAGACTTCCATTGTTCGAAACCGGTTATTCGTCTCTTCGTCGTCGATTTCGGCTTCATGATTTGGGGTTCCATTGAATAGGTTATTGGGAGGCGCGGAGACATCACCAGGATCTTTTTCTCAGCGCAAAGGTTAGGAATATAAGCCATTGAATTTTTCAAAGACTATGCGAGAAAATTCAAATACCAAATTTCTTTAGACGAAGATGTTAAGGAAGTTTACGAATGCTCAGCTCAGTAACGTATTCTCTTGTTATGCCTTGTACTGAACCTGTTGATTGCACTATGTTACGTATCCCTCCCGGTAATAGGTAACAACTTATACAATCCTTGTGAGACGTCTATACACGGTGCAAAAACCTTTGGTTGCAATATGTATTTTGTTGAAGTCTAAAGAGCTACTCTAAGGTGTCGATGAGAGCTCTATATAAGAGGCTCTCATCGTGGGCTAGCCCCAAAGTGGCTAGCGTCGAGTGCTCTCAATTACTCCCTGTGTCCTGCAACCCCTGTTTTCACCCGTCCTCCGTATTCACGCAGATCCATTGATTACGTGAATATCATTATTCACACAGAACCAATTTGAAGGCACCGTATATTGGCTTAGGCGACGATGAAAGTGATAAAAGTTCTGTGCAATTATGCCACTTCGGTTGTGTGGGTCTCATGTATTTGAATGGGAGACAAGGCTTGGATTCCAAGTTGGGTATACATGTTTGGTAAGTAAAAATTGGGAACTACTATCAATTCCGGGACTGTTGCCAACAAAGGTGAAAAATAAAAATAAAAAAGTACTGTGTCTTAATACTCTGAAAAAAAAGAAAAGGGGAGTCCAAACGTACGAGCGAAAGCACCTTAGAGCTAATATCGGAAGTGATAGCCTCTCAAGCTGTCGCAGCCATGTCCCGGCTGTCCCTTGTGTTGCATTCGATATAAATATAACATTATATAACAGCCCCAAACAGCGTAATTAACGTTCCATACATTCACTTCAAGATAAATAAAAATACGAAAGTATTGCTCGTATCCAATAATCTCCTTCTGCTCTCGCTGGATTGTGGATGGTTCGGGCTGAGATTTAAACTTGGATGAGATGTTAGGGCCGGTCAAAATTGTATTCTTTGGAAAGGAAGCGCAGAATAAACTTGTGAGATTATGAGATTGTGAATGGGGTGTCTTGAAAACCCCAAGGCGATGAAAAGTGTGGTCCAGAGTGAGGAATGGGGTTCAGTCTGCAGATAGGAGAATGATGAGATGTTAAAGAGTTGATTAAAAACAGTGGAGAGAAGTCGCTTCATAAAGTAATTCCGAGAAATACGACCAAAGCTTTTTAGTACGAAATTACCAAAACAAAACGAAGGTTGACAGGGACAAGGCTATCCCTTCGTCTCACGTCGTATAATGCAGCACTAAACTGTATCATCGTTTCTGTGTAAGTATCACTGGAAGACTGGCGAATGATTGCTGGGAAATTTCACAGAACTAGAATTGAAGCATGGTAATTTGCGAGAATAATCATCAAATCGTTTCGATTCCACTATTGATATTGCAGTGGAATACCTGCCACATCTTGGTCTGCTTTCGGTTACCACAAATCGACTGCTGGATAGTAAAAGATCGTGGATACTCAGGGTGGGGAGAACCCCGGAATGGAATCAAACAAATTGATGCCATGCAGAGGGTTGACTAACATACAGAGGTTGTGAACTCGAGATGTTAAAATATCGTGTTAGCTAAAGGTCGATCGGCGTCGGTATGTTATTGTCCCGCACCCACGCACTTGTACTGTCCCCGCTCTTCAACCAGATGATGTCTGGAAAACCCCCCGCATCGTCACCAAATAAATGGCCTCAAGCCTAGCCTGGCCCATCCCTCGGCCTCGCCATCATTGACAGGCGCACTAAATTTACACTTATGGTGTTGAGTGACGTCGAGATATCGTTGTATGAGTATCGAGTATCGAGTACCAGTACCAGTACCGTGGAGAAAGCCCTCGAGCTGTTTCTCTCTTGGATTACTTCTGTCGACTCCGACCGTCCGAATTTATTAGTCCCGAGTAGCATCCCTTTTTCTTTGTCTGGTTTGCTTCGGTATGATCCGATCTTTGCAGCTGGCCCCCCGTCTTTCTAATATAATTATCAACAGTTTGTTTGGGATTTGTTAGCTATAGTCCTTCACTGTATTCCTTCTTTCCAACACAGGTACCGCAATCTGGCATGGCATTTGGCCTTTCCTATCTACGTTTGTTGCTATTGGACCGGCGATACCTCCGTCTCTTCCTCTTCGTCCAATCCATAACCCTGCCTTTGGTGCATCCTGGGCGCTGATGCCCCTTCTGTGGAACATAAGGTTGGCAAAGGGTGGGACGAGCAGACGGTGGATGTCATTCATTGTCCTGTAAGCCTGTGTGTGAGTTGGCCAGCTGCCCCTGTCTCACAGTGCACTCACTACCACCGATTGCACTCCACTTACCTACCTACCTAGTGAGTAGGGGTTCTGGACTGAGGCGGCTGCACTCCCATTTCCACTTTCTATCTACTACAGCACCTACCTTACCGCGAAGTACTAGGTACTAGGTACTTTCTAGTGGGCTGGTGATGCTTTGCCTTTGCCACACTTCAACATGACGATATCCATATGAGCTACCAAGGGTCTTGTATCATCCCGAAGCCCCCCTCACACTCCAACATACAGATGGTCTACAAGTTCTCGATTTTGTCTCTCGATCTCATCGCCGTACTCTTCTTCCTCCTTAGCAAGGGCAAGCATGCATCATCAGAAGTGACGGAAGGAAGCTCCTGCCCAGATATCGCCATCTCATTCGCTGCTGCAAGACCGGAGTTGTCTTCCGTCCAGTGAGAACAAAACGGCCAGTGCAGTGAAAGAAACAAAAAGGACTTAATCTGCGCGGGCGAAAGTGCTCTCCAGCCTCGAGTCCAGACTTACTCTGCCTACCTAGATACTTTTGCTACTCTGGCTGCTCTCCTTTCCTGGCTAGAGAGTGTCTTACCACTGCAAGTTGTCTTGTCGTCAGGACCACACCAGTTTCCGGGATGGGATCAATTTACGACTGGACCAACTGTTCGATAACGTACTGCACTCTATCTGCCCTGCATTGCTTTGCCCTACCCGATTGCTGGAATCTGAAATCCGAACCGTGCAGCGCACACCGCAAGATCAAACCTACTGTTCAGTCAGTGGTGACAATGAACCTGGACTGCCACCACCACACACATACCCACATAGGGCTCCTTACCTGGTTGTCTCCCCACAAACCCTTTCGAGGAGCTGCTTCATCACAGGACAGGACAGGACAGGACAAGAAGAGCTCCCGCTAGATACCAATCGTGAAGCTAGGCCCCCTTCCGTGTGGTCACTTGGCCTGGCCACTCGTTTGTCTACAGGAATCCCCTCTTCGCCTTCTTCATCTCCTCCCTGCATTCATGCCGCCTAGACAAGAGAAGCGTGGACGCGGTCGCGGCAAACGGCCAAGGGATGAAGAAGATCCTCCACCAAAGACTCCTCAACTCTCCGGCTTTTCTGCTGTTAACAGCCCTCCAACAACATCTGCTCCACTTCCACATTTTGGGCAACAGTCCGAAAACTTACAACCGGGTTCTAGCCATGTACCCTCGAGACCTGGACCTTCTGCACAGTCGGTGCCCTTGGGATCACCGGCACCACCTGGCAAGGTAGCCATTCCGGCCTTGAAAAATCCTCGCATCGCCGAGTCATCCAAGGCCCTGAAGAAAGGAAGAACTCCTCATGCTTGCGACTATTGCCGGAAAGCAAAAGCTGGATGCACCGGAGGAAATCCATGTACCAGATGCTTGAATGCAAACGTACCATGTATCTACGGGGATGGAAAACGAGACAAGGACAAGAAGTCAGAATTGGCCAAGTATTGGAAGAGGACATGCTAACAAGTTACAGGAGGATGACCAAATTGAGCAAAGAGTCTCTCTCTCTGTCTCGACACAATGACGATGTTACAGAAGCACTTCGTCGGATTCGGCTGGACACCAAGCTGTCCTCTGAGGACATCAGGGCGGCATTGGATGGAGTCATATCCATGGTACGTGGATGTTTCGCAGCGCTCTCGTAGCTGACATTACAAAAGGCGCCCACTCCGATAAGCCCAGACGAAGAAGCGGAGAGCGCTCTCCGAGAAAGTCGAGGGTCGTCGGAAGCAGATGAAGAGGACCAACTCAGCGGCAACGAAGATCTGGACATGGAAGTAGGTTCGACTGGATCACTTGATGTGACCAACATGAACACAGATCGGGATGATACGCGGGCGATTGGACACATGGGAAAATCATCTTCGGTTGCTTGGGCGAAACGAACAGCGGACGCATGTGGACCAGAGACGGCCGCCGCAAGCATCACCGGCAAACCCCATCCTGGGCTCGCAATGGGCTCGTACCATACTGAGGACGCCGATGTGGAATTCTTCGATACTAGCAACATCAACTGCTTTGACTGGCCAGCCCCCGAAGTGGCAGACACCTTGGTCCAATCATATTTCGAAACTGTTCACCAGACTTTCCCTATTGTCGACAAAGTCAATTTTATGTCCAAGTACCGCCAGTTTGACCGGACATCTGGTGATCTTTCAATAGAGGATGTAATTTGGCTGGGAACCTTAAATACGATTTTTGCCATTAGCGCTGTCCATGCTCACTTGACCAGAAAACGCAATCGAGGTCATTACTGCGACCATTTGATATATGTTGCAAGAGCAAAGACTTTGTGCCTAGATCAAGGATTACTTTACGAAGATGCAAGAGTGCCCACCACCTCGGCTCTCGGCTTGCTGTGTCTCTACTTCATCTCAACTTGCAGATTGAATAGGTGAGGAGGTGATTCTGTACCGAAATTTGGCTGACTGGCTTTTCAGAGCATGGACTGTTTGTGGTCTCGCAATAAGACATGCTTTGACGCTGGGTTTGCATGTACGCAGCGAGGCGGACGATCTTTCGGATTACGACAAGGAAATTCGCGTCCGTCTCTGGTGGTCATTATATTCCCTGGAATGTCTCTTGGATGAACTCACCGGCCGGCCAAGCTGTATATCGGACCGGGATATCAGCACACCTTTACCAGTAAACATCGACGAAGATGACTTCCTCCCGGGGGTACAGCTGTACGAAACGCAAGATGAAATGCGCCACGCTTCAGGGCATTCCAGCCAACGCAGTTCTCGAAGCTCCAAAGACTTAAGCCGTAAGCTGGAACTTCACTGGCATCTACTCCTACTGACCGTGTCCTAGGACGTCCATCAGCAACTTATCAGATGCCCACCGGGATCGCCCAGCCTCTTGCGTACACGTTCCCTGTCCTGACACTACCAGCAACCACATCTACATATTTCATTTACCGCACCCAGTTGTCGATCATATCACACGAGATAGTGACCCAGTTGTACTGTGCTGCAACTATTAAAGAGAAATGGGTTGAGGTTCAGAACACGATCAAAGGTATCAATGGCCGCCTCAAAGCATGGCGTGGCAATCTGCCACCTGAATACACATTGGATTTCGACCGATGGAACGAGCCTGACTGGAACGACCCTTACGTTCTTCCCAGAATGGGACTAGCAATGCTCTTTAATAGCTCTCGTATGATCCTCTTCCGACCTTGTCTTTGCAAGTTCGAAGGCCGCATGACAACACATTCAGAGAAATCCATGGACTTCAACAAGGAAGCAGTAAAGATGTGCATCCACTCGGCTCGCACCATGATCAATCTCATCGGCTGGACTGCCCGCAATGTTGAGAAGCTCTATGCTGTCACCCCTTGGTGGCACACACTTCACTATTTATGCGAAGCGCTGTCAGTCCTTATGCTCGAGCTAGCGTATCAGGCACAGCATCTTCCCAGAGAAGCAGCTGACATTCTCGACGATGCTAAGAAAGGAATTCGGTGGCTGATCATGATGTCGGAGGAGTCGATCTCAGCTCGCAAGGCATGGGAGATTTTTGACAGCCTCATTCGCGTCGTAGCTCCCAGGATCAACTGGAGTGCGTATGATTTGCCCACTACTGCGCCAGTGCCACCAGGATACAGCTTCAGGTCTTGGAGCAGGGTGCCGGGAAATTCTCCGTTTCCTAGTCCTACTCGGGAACAGACTTCTCAGTCAGAGTTGCAAAGATTTGCAGAACTCGACCCAGAGCTGGACCCGAACAACAGGACACAAGCATCGAGCTCTTCGGCGTCTCAATGGACACCTCTAACTTTCGGCTACCAACCATCGAGTACATATGCGCCGATAATATATGGCCAGGAACTTGTAAGTAACCCGCTAGACCAGGATAGGGCGGTTCAAATGTTCGGTAGTATCGGAGCTCGACACGGGCATTTCGATGATTCATGGCATCATATATTTGGTGTCAGTGGGCCCGGTGTGGGATCTGGTATCCAAGGCGGCGGCGCTATGAGGCCACCACCTCCTCCTGCTGCAAATGCCATGACAGAGCAGGATCCTGGGAATGTATTTGTGGGAGACATTGGCACTGGGGAGTTTGATGCTAGGTATAGTCCGTTTGGAGGGATGGGCGGAAGTGATAGAGGCACGGGGTTTCTTTGATTGGTTCTCTAATCGCGTGGAAGCTTTTGTATTGGGAGAGGGAAGTCTGGGGATGAAAATAGTGGTGGGGGCGAAGTGCGTTGGAGCTGGTTGGGATGGGTGATGAGATATGAGATACGAGAAACGGCCGTCAACTCCCAGAGGTATGATTGTTAGATTTTAGTTAGCTTGCTGGCAAAGCCTCTCTTGTTGAGAGAATGTCCACTGCCATCAAAAGGTAAGGGAGGCAGGCAAGTAAGAAGGTATGTAGATAGGTACGGGCCAACCAGCTAGGAAGGAATGGAAAGTCAAAGGTTTTATGCAATTGCTGCTGTGATTCTGAATGAACTAGTTAAAACGACTGATGACCAAGAGCTAGCGATCGAGTTTGACTAGACTGACTGACAGACAGACTACTTCGCTTAAATTTGTTTTCTTTCGGGGTCGTGGTCCGGTTCCGGGTCTGGATGTGACCTTTTTTCTGATCACTTGATTGGTTGTTTGGGAGGGAAGGGGGGGTTGGATGATTAC